>VZTD01000832.1:106753-133135 GCA_013397725.1 Rhagologus leucostigma | reverse complement strand
GGGAAGGGAAGGGAAGGTTCATAGTTAGCAAGCGGCCCTCAGAGGGAATGAAGGAAATCCAGAAACATGGGTTGGCAGTCTGAACCTCTCATATTGCATCTTGCTGGCCAGCCACATTAACTGAATATTTTTGTCTCCTGATGAAGAAACTATTTTTCTCAGCACAACCACTCTCCAGATTGCAGCTGTGTGCGTGCAACTGTCTATACCTCCACAGCTCCTAAAAAATGACCCAGGAAGCAGCAACTGGGAGGAATGCAAAAACCTTTATGAGGAGCTGAGTTGCCTAACCCTTGAAGTTCCAAGCCTGGCATGTGGTAAAGGCTGTGTGGCCTGAACTGGCTCTGCTGTCAAGTTAAAGCTTGCAGATTTTGCTCAGTATTTTGCATTAATGAACGGGGATTAATTTTACTGAAGAAAGTATCAGTGCTACTTAGAGATCTTGTGGGAGCAGTCAGGTACTGTTCTTGGCAGAATTCCTTCATCATCTAGTTAATAACTTTAGTTTCCTGCACTGTTGACCCAGAGATATCTTTGAGGAGAGATGGATGATGAAATTAATTTTTCTTTTAATCTTTGATTAAACATGACAATGACATACTTGGACTGATACACATATTATAAGAGCTGTTTCAAGGAAAGAGGCCATGGGAAAGGATGGACTATTTTTCATTTACAAAGCCTTTCTGTATATGTTCCTGGTGAAACAAATTTCTCATTGTGTTAAGTGGTTACCACAGGCTCTTATTCTAACCCGAATGCTAGCTTTGGGACCAAGTTTAATCAATAAACAATTTTTTCGAAGAAGAAAATTACAGCTAATCCTCCTAAGTAGATTTTAGTAGCTTTCTGGAGTTAATACAACATAATATAAGGAACTTCATGATGTTACATGGCAACAGAACCATTGTCTTCTATGTTCAGTCTCTCTTTTGAGATTTCCAGGAGCGAAGTTTGAAAGTGATGTGAATTCTGCTCTGTGTGAAGTGGAAACAAAAGCAATTGGTTCTGGAGAAAAATTTTTGAAGAGATCTTAGTCTGAAAAATGTCCTTCAGATGGCAAAAAACCATTAGTAACTTGGATCATTTTACTTCCTTATATATACAAAAACATCCCTACGCATCTGATATACTGAGCAGGGCACTGTGCAAAAACTCAGCAGTAGCAGTGCCATCTATTCCCCATAGCTTACCCTGAAAATTCATAGTAACTGAGGAGTACAGAGAACCAGGTGACTCAAATTTTGACTTTGCCGTGTTAGAGGTTACCGAACACAGAAACATCTATTTTGGATAAATAGACTATGCTGGCCTGTCAAACACACTCATCCAATAAATTTGTCATAAGAAAGAGCTAGAAAGGCTCTTCTTGAGAAATTCTTGAGCAATTATTATTTTTTATTTGAAAATACAGAGTTTATTATCCTTGTACTCTTTTTCGTTGCACTGTGGAGGGGAACTGAAAGAATGCTACGATACGTGTCCACTTGGTTATAAATTAACAGTTTTCTGGGATGGGGCATTGAGCAACCCGGTCTAGTGATAGGTGTCCCTGCCCACAGCAGGGGGTTGGAACTAGGTGATTTTTAAGGTCTCTTTCAACTTTCAAAGATTCCATGATTTTATAAGCATCCAGTAGGATTTTAATAAGCCCCCAATATCCTATCTGCTTAGCATTAAGGTTTGACTGCTCTCCATTCAATGCTGATTCAGCTTCCATAAGTCAGCGTTTAAGTCAGCCACCTAAGCATTCAGAATCAAATTTCCCACATACCCAATTTTTTCCAAGACTAAAATGAAACCAATCTAAAAAATTTCTATGATTTCTGAAAAAAGAATGATTAAAAGTCTTTTATTAAGATTAGATCAATTAATTTATTGATCTTTTGTAAACTTAAAGAAATGTCTAAAAAAATGAAGTTCCTTTCCAAAAAATTTTTTTAAGTCGTATCAACATGCTTCCTTTTTGTAATTTCAGAAATAAATTCTCTCCTACGCTTCTCAACATAGTATTTTCTGTCTGAAAAGATTCAGGTAAAATATTTGGTGTTATATTATTAGGACTTTTCATGGCACTCTCCTACACATAAGATTAAATTGGAATAAGCAATTGATGTCAATTAAAACTAGGTATACAGACATGAAGAAAGAAATTAAAAAAATGAGTTGCTAAATTCTTAAAACGTGTCTCATTTTTGTTTACAAATCATTGGCCAACACATCCTGAGACAGACATGCAGAAAGTCATGTCAGAAAAGTCTATGTAAGATAACATTGGTACAGGTGTATATATGATTTATGCCATGTTTCATTTAAATCCTATTCTCTTCTCCACTTCTAGTTTGTGTGACTGTTGTAGATTTTTGGAAACCAAAGCAATGACTAGTGATTAAGAACACAGTTTGTTGGATGAACTTTGTATTAAGTAACAATTTACAACCTAGAAAGATTTGGGGGACAAACCTAGGGCTTGTTTAATACTCAGCAGATGAAAGTCCAGGAGAATGAGGTAGCTGCATGCGTGAAAAGGTTAAAACTATGTTTTAATATGTTTGATTAGCTCTTACAACAAAACTGGAATTTAGGAGGAAGCTCGTGAAAAGCAAAAGTATTTCAGGCATAGGGAAAACAGGCAAACATGAATGCTTTAAGTGATCTCATTCACATGGCTGAGAAACCCATCTGCTTCTGTTTTCTTGCTTGCTTTCTTTCAGTCACACAGAGTTCTGTGATGCCACCCAAATAAAATAACCCCCATCAAAGCAAATAAAGGCAATTCCCTTATCTGATAATTGTGGCCTTTCTTATCCCCTGCTGTGTGTGCTTCTTAAAAAACCAGTGTCATTGACATCAGCAGCTCCCAGTACATGATGTCTCATTTGTACACCACAAGAAACAGAGCGGGTAAAAAATGTTCCCAAGAACTAGAAGGCCACTCATCGTCAATTAACAACACGTTTTAATGGGTCTCTTAGCAACAACGTTTGCTTTAAGCATGGGCCCCTAAGGGACGTGTTCTGTGTTGTCAGACAAAGAGCAAATGAAGGCAGCTATTGATCCTTACACTGTTGGGTGCTGAATTACAACATACAAGGATAACTATGTCAAAAGTACATTTGGAGTCAAAATGCTTATAGTACAAGATGTTTCCATTAAGAATGAAATGTTCCTTCCATTCCCCCAGTAGGATTTGCATCTAAAAATATGATTTCCTGAAGGAATTTCAATCAGGAATTGCCGAAAAGGATGTCAGATCTCCAGTCTTGAAGTTACAGAAACATGGTAAAACTTCAGCATCAGTGGAGACCAAATCCAGGTGAAAGCATTTAGTCAGAATATTTTTAGGGAAGATACAGAACCAAGGCATTGAAAAGCTTTCAAGAGGCCATCCAGTTCTAGAAAAAAATTCCATTCTGAAGTATGCGTAGTTCCAGGGCATAACTTTACCTGATGAAAAAATTTCTCCTAATGCTTCACATAATTTTTCATCTAGTATCTGATTTTTCTTCCTTATTCAACCACCTGGCCATGCAGGACTGCTCATTTCCTTCTCTTTTTTTGGAAAGCATCGCTTTATGTGTTTAGGAATACTATTTTTCTGAACTAAAAAATGCCATTCCTGGATTCATTCTGCGTACAACTGTTTTTCTACACATCTGTTTCCTTTTGCTTCTTACTGAGCATTTTTTCTCCCTTTATTTTCTTGAAGGTGTTAATAGAATCACAGAATGGCTTGGGCTGGAAGGGATCTTAAAGATCATCTAGTTCAAGCCCTGCTGACATGGCCAGGGACACCTTTCACTAGCCCAGGTTGCTCAGAGTCCCATCCAACCTGGCCTTGAACACTTCCAGGGATGGGGATGGGGGATGGTGACCAAAGTTAAGTCTGCTACTCTCACTGAGCCGTAACTGGAGGGAAAGCTTTGCCTTAGTACTGTACCTCAGAGTCAAAAACTCCTGTTTGTGTAAACAGCTGTGGCTATACATCAACAGGCTCTGTAACCTCTTCCCCTTCCTTGGGGTCTGGCCACACATGCCTCAGGCCAGCTTTGCTATGGCTTGGTTAAATAAACTGTGATCACCTCGTTGTGAAAGAGCCGGGCAGAAAGAGCTCCTCTTTCCTTGGAGCTGCATTTGAACTCATGGCCTCCCTGCTTGACCTTGCCTATTGCCTGCCTGACTATTGCTCTAGGCATGGCTATGCCTGGACAGGTACCTCAGTGACCATGACCTACAGATTGGCCTGGCTGGACCCCAGCCCTGTCCTGGCCCTGTGACCATGCCGAGCAACCTCATGGCTCTGGGTTTACCCTGGTCACCATCCCTTGGCCTGCCAGGTCCTATGGGACCCTGGCTGGTGAGGACAGAATCCCATGGCCACCCTGGGCACCCTGCACTTCTTGAGGCAGCTGGTCAGCGCTGTGGTCTGGCAGCAACTCAGGATGACACACAGGCTCCTCTTGGACCCGATCAGTGTCTAGAGATATATATTCCCTACACTGTATGATGCAGTTGGCTGTTTCAGGTGGAATGCTTTCCCCATATTTTACCTGACTAAATGCAAGATGGACTAGCTGATGTTTCTTCAGTCTTTCGGACCACTGTAAAAAAAAGGTAATTTTACAGATTTTCATAGAGTTAGTTTGAAGGAGAGCTGTTGTTATCTACAACCCAGGCATGCAATAGTCCTCAGTTAAATAAAATTTTCATTTTAGCTAGTTGATATTATTTGCTAGATGCTTAATCAGAGGGTGTTACTCATCTCTGACTAGTGATGCTTGCTGGATCTGCCTTGTTTTCTGGGCTCATTCGCAGCTGTCAACAATGTTAAGCCTCATTTCAAATATTTCTTAAAATAGCTGTAGTTGTTTGGGCACTATTTTTGTTATGTTTCCATTGTCCTTTTAGCATTCATGCTAAAAGGTAATCATCAAACAGTGGTGAAAATAAGCCATATATTAACTTTATGCAAGTTCTAAAACAAGAACTGTGGATAGACAACTTGTCTTCTCCTGGGTGGACTCTTTTTTCAAGGACTATTTCTTAAAAATAAAAAACAGTGGAATACAATTAGTACAAAACCTGTGCAACACAATGCAATTTCATTGAAAATATGTACAAGCCATTTTATTTTAAAGCTCTATTCATGTTTCCGTTCTTGTCAAGTAGATATTTTGCCCAGGGTAGAAAACTGAGGTCAAAAAACAAGTGTGAAAGAGAACATAGCCAGCCTCTACCTTGGTTTCTTTAATCATTGCACTGCCTGAGCCACTGCCAGGCACCTGAGAGCTACCCCCACAGACTGCACTGTCCCTGCTGGCCTCCCACTACTTCCCCTGCCCTGCCCATGGCCCAGGATGACACACCAGCCCATTGAGGCTGTCAGCCCCTGCCTCAGCAACGCCACAGCAGTGCTGGTCCCCACCTCCTTGCAGCCTTTCCTTCCTTGGCCATGGGCCCTGCCAAGCCGGGCTCACTCGTGGAACCATAATCCATTCCTGCCCCCAGCGAGGTGCCAAAGCCCAGGGCTGAAGCTGAGCCAGTGGCTCCCAGGGCCTTGCTCCTGGCTGGGAGTGGGATGAACTTTGACTGCCAAGCATTTAGGGAATAAAATATTGTTTCCTCTTAACAATGGCTATTGTGCAGATATTTCTGCTGCCCTCAGCTCTGTCCCAGACCTTGAGGTCAGGGAGAAGCAATTGTTCAGCCTTCTGAGGGCCTTTTTCTAAAAAGAGCTCCCTGTAGTTTTGGAGAGCTATCACGGTGTGTTTCCTTGCTGTGCAATGTATATTTGTACATGACTCTAAGGACAAAGGTAGCCCCATGCTGGAGGCACAGATGAGATGAAGGAGGGTGGCAACTAATGCCCGACTGCCATCTGACCCAGGTGTCAGGGGCTTTTTCTACTTTAGGGTGCCCAAGGCTACAAGCAAGTGGTGGATTTAGATGCCCTTATCATAGGTCTTCAGAAATTCTGCTTTTCTGCTTTGTCTTGGTAGCAAAGGAATGGTTGTGCCTGACTATACCCACGAAGGGACCTAGGGATTTCATATCTAAGCCTAACTACAGAAGTGTTCCTTGCTGACAACGAGATTTCAAGCAGGCAACTAACTTGCACAACTAGTTTTTGTCATTGAATATTCATATTTTTTCTACTTTATTCTTCTTTCTAAATCCTAGAACAAAGTTTCTGTAATGTCTCTTTCTTGCCTTTACCACATCCAGAAAAACAACACTGTAAGGGTTCAAGGCCTTTGCAAAAAGCTCAAGAGACAGAAAAGTTCAGGAACTTGATTTCACTGCCTACCCCATATCTAGCCTTTGAAGAGGTTTATAGACCAGATTGCAAATGCAAAGTCACATAAGTCAGAAAAAAAATCTTATGCGTCACTTTCTTCATCACATATTCTACTGTACGTCTGTGTGTCTTGATCCTGCTGCTCTTTTAAACAAGTTAGGGACAAAATAGGGACAAGGAAATGACAATTTGAAAAGTTTTTTTTATTTACTATGGACTGCCTGCATTTTAGTCAAGGTAAACTATTCCACCAAAACAAATAGTTTAAAAGAATCTTTTAAAAGTTAAACATTTTAAGACCACACAGAAAAGTTATCAGGTTGTTCCTAAACATGTCTTGTAGGGTTCTTGTGGCCTAAAATACAAAATTTATTTTTGTGATTTGGCAAAGATTGCATGGTGGATTTGTCACTTTTTCTGTGCAAGGGTGTTGACCTTATTTCAAGTGGCCTGGATGATGTTAGCAAGCATCAATATCCAAAATATTTTTGTCTGACTGTTTGACTGTTTGATAGTCATTGCTTAAATCCCGTCCCAATGGCCTTCTCTTTTTGAATTCAGTCCCTCTGACACTCTTTTCTGCTAGTTAGAACAATTTTGGGACTTGCTACAGAGTTATAATTTTCTTTCCTATTTATGTGTAGATTTACCCAATTCTGTCACTGAGCTATGAAAGGGAAAACAAGGTAAAAAAAATGCAGGATTCTTGCTTTCTTTACTCACTTGTTACAGGTCAGAAAATTGCATTTTGACCAAAAGAAAATCCTCTGTAAAAAAAAGAAAGCTTCTTCTGCACAATGTCGTCTAAACCTTGTGTTTCAAGAATCTTCCTCAAGTCATGAACAATTTTTTCTCTCTATGAAGAGAGTCATCCACCCCCCACAAGTTTGGTTAACAAAATGGCTCTGTTTCCTAGGTAAAGAAAGAAAAAACCTTTCAACATTCTGAATAAAACTGATCATGTTCTTCAGGTTGTGAATTATTTCAGAAAGTCAGGAGCTCTTATAATTCTGATTTCTGGCTCTTGTTCTGGATTGTACTGTTTCCAAAGTAAATCTGTATTTTGCATTAATTTAATAATCAAGAAGTTCCTGCATTTTATGCAGTAAGGTTTCAGAGGCTATAGTGCATATCCTCAAGAGACAAAAGTCAACATAGATACAGGAACGTAATTCAAGCTCTACTGATTCATATTTGCTGAGGATATGCTGGTGAATGAGATACACACAGGGAATGTACTCTTTGAGAGACAGGACAATCCTGTAAGGAAATCAGTTGAAGTTGCTACTTGCCAACAAAGTCCTTTTCTATTGCATTGATAGATAACAAGTACTTCAAAGACAAATAAAATACCACCTAGGAGTAATAGAACTCTTGTCTTACCCTTGACTTGTCATACGTATTTTCAAATATTTTTTGAATGATCTTTTGTGCCATGTGCCTGATTAGTACGCTTGTGCCTCATTAGAAACTTCTCAAAGGGTTTATTTTCAGAAAGCTAATCTTATAGCTTGTGCCTCCATCATCAAAATAAAAAATTAGAAAGGTATTTCAAGGGCAACTCTGGATTAAATATCTGTCTTCAGAAAATCTTGGTCATGGATGTTACCATCAAAAAATAGAAGTCTGTTGGTTCTGTTCTCTTGTCAGCTTTGTCTATCTTGTGCGCCTGAGCTTAAGAGTTACAAGGCCATGGAAAAAGAATTTGGCAGTCTCCCTCTTTGCCACCTAATCTGAAGGGATTTCCTAGCTTCTTAAGACCTTCAGCCTCAGTGAAGAATACATCCCACCGGCTGAGATGTCTGTGTTCGGCATTGTCCTACTACCTTCACACAAGTTACTGTGTTCAAAAATACATGTGAGAAAGGGGATTAGCAGGAAAAGAAAGGCTGAATAAAGTACTGAGCCTCCCTCTCAGATAAATACATATCTGTTTCATAAGCTATCCTTGAGACAGTGAATATAAAGGTGAAGAAAACATGACAGAGCCTCCTGGTCATGGGATTAAAAAGCTCATCTCAGTTCATGTATATCAAATTGGGTTTGAAGCAGTTTAATTTATGGCATGCGTTTAACTGATAATCAGTGAGCTATACATTCAGGACGGATACCAACACTCAAATAAATGTAAGATGTGCCTATGACCGTCAATGCAGTATGTTGTGTTCTAGGACAGGCAGAAGAGCAGCACCTGTTTACCAACAGGGAAAACCTCAGGACTCCCTGAAATAAGATCTCCACAGTATTGTGCTTTGCCTTCTTTCCACATGCTGTTCTCTGCTGGGTTGCTCCTGGCTGCCTCACATGTTCTTCTCAGAAACAAGGAAACAGCATCTGAAACTGCTCAGCATGTGGAAACAGAAGAGACAGTGGTGACAGAGTACAGGGGTGGAGTGTGGTACCCCAAAAATAGGTATCCAAGGGCTATTTAAATGCTCAGAGTTATCAGACTGCCTCTTCAGAGTGCCATGAATGTCTTTTAGGATGGAGAACCTAGGAAAGGGTTGTGTCATAACTGATAGCCCATAAGGATCTCTTTCCCAAATGTTGCTGAATTCCCCATGGTTACGTGACAGCACCAAGCCCAGTTCCACACATGTAGTGGAGTTTGGAGGCTCAGTCAGCTTTCCATGAAGTCAATGCTTACACTTAGGAACAGAGAATCATAGAATTGTTGAGGCTGGACAACACCTTTAACATCAATGAGTCCAACTGTTAACACTGAAAAGTCCACCACTAAACCATGTCCTTACGTACCACATCTACACGTCTTTTACATACCTCCAGGGATGATGACTCAACCACTTCCCTGAGAAGCCTGTTTCAATGCTTGACAACCCTTTCAAGGAAGAAATTTTTCTGGTGAGCTTGGAAAACGACCTCCTAGTAATGCTAAAATGAAGAGAATGGGTTTATTTTGAAATACCACAAGACAAAAAGTCAAAATAATGTCATGCAAAATATACAGTAAGTGCCTTATGGTGTTAAAAACATAGCACTATAATTCCATTTGGGAATCAAATTACTTTGGAGAAAAGGGGGAGATTGGTAATGCCTATTCAGTATTACTGGAAGGATTGTAACTTCAAAGGCTCTCTTATTCCCTTCCTCACTATAAGGTAAGGGTTTCCCTTTGCTTCTTTTCTTCCCTTTCCCATCATCTTGGCTTAAGAGGCAGTTACTCTTGCTTGTAACAAACCTACCTTATCCTGATTTAATATCCTTATTTCATACTAGGACATTAGATTTAAGTGGGCTGAATCTTCAGTGATGGATGAGTAACTGAAAAAGTTAGTCTACCCCAACTTTGGCAGTTAAAGATCCAAGCTGAGTACCTGTAGTATCTTTAAAGTTGGTTCAAAGGAAAAAAGTGCCTCCATAAATGACTTGTCTTACCTTGAAATGGTTGTCCAACACAGATTGAGTGAACTGTCTCTGGAGAAGGCCACTTTTCTCTAATAACTGTAGAAGAAGACTGCCATGATTGGCCCAAAGTCAGCCATCTAACTTTCATACCGTTAGGATTGATTAGATGCCATCTGCTTTGTGGCCCTTAAGGGTATCAAGGAATGTCAAAGAGGCAATGTTGGAAAAAATCAGGTTTCCAAGGAAAAAGGAGTACCAGGTCCCTCATTCCATTTAGTCAGAATTGTGAACAATACTACAGCCTTTGTTTTCTTGACGATATTTTTATTTTGACAGCAGACTTTCTGTGAAATGTTGTTCACATTCACATTTCTTTTTTCTTCATCAAATTGTCAGGTGTCTTACACAAAAGTTTCTTTCTGACACTCCAAATTTACAGCACTGTGAAAGGAGAGGTATTCACTGCCCAGGCTTGTGCCTTAGTCCCAGGCAGCATATGCACTTCCTCCACAAGAGAGCATTTATTCTTGCTTTGCTAATCCTGAAGAAAAGTAGCTCTTACTCTGCTTAGCTCTGGGGATCATAGCATTTAAACAGTCCAGAGAGCAGATACTCATAACTTGGGTCATTTTAAAAAGCAGTATTTCTTAGCTTCCTATTACAACAAGGTGCAGATTTGCCATTTTAGTTTTCCAGCAGAAAGACTACAAAAGCAGTGGGGAACTGACTCCGCATCATGAGCTATAGACAAGGAAAGTACAACAATACAGAGACAACTATGTAGAAAGTACACAGAAGCATTTTTTTTTCACCTTTCTCAGTTACAACACAGATTTTGTTTGGTTGTATGAGGTATTCACAGTCCTAGAGTCTGCTTTGTTTACAAAAAAGTAAAAAGATTTATTTTAAATAAAAAGGAACCTGTAAATTTCTCAGTCAGATGTCTAAATCAATGAATCATGTTAGAAGAAAAACATAGCGTTTTGGCACAAAAATTTTCTAGAGGTTATTATTGCTTTGAAATGACATAAACACAGAGACCATCACTGAAGTGACAAAGTCTCATTCAGTAAGAATCTCATGCCAAATTACAGAGACTCAGTAGAGACACTGCTGCCATGAAACATTGATTTAACAATAAATCCACATCATAGGAGCTAGACAAGACGTGGTTTTCAGAGCAAGCTTTTGCAGAGTCACATATCAGGTTTCATTGAGCCTTTAGCCCAGCTGTGTACCCACTGTAAGGGTATCCCTGTGAGACTAAGAGGCAGGGTAGACTTGAAGAGAACATCACCATATTTCAGTATCTCCAAATCAAGCTTCCCTTTGCAGAGGGTTCTGCTGCTCTGGGAACTCTCCACAGCTGTGCAGAAGGGGCCAGATCCTCCCTGCAACATCTGCTCCCTTCTGAGACCATGCAGAGGGAGCAAACAATGCCAGGTTGTACAAAAGCTGAGTGTCTGTATCCTCCAGTGAAAGAAAAATACTGTACTCCTGAGAACAGAGTGTAGGGGAAACTAGGAAGAAGTGGTTACTGCATAATGACTTTCTGCAGCTTGGAGATGACAAGGTACTTAACAGATCTCTGATTTGTTTATAATTACACCTGCAAGAATACCTTAGAACCTCTGTTATGGGAGTCAAAACATGGCTGAGACTTGAAGCAGTTTGTACATACATTAGAAAGAAATGCATAGAAGCTTGTCCCAATAAGGGTATATGTCTTTTATAATCAGCACTGAAACATGATTTAAGATATCTTCCAAAAACTTGGAATCAAAAGTAGCTCTGTGAGTGGCAACTTGGAAGCTAATTTTTACATTTTCATCTCTTGACTGTTATGAATGTAATGCTAAATGGCAATGTTTACAGTTTGCACAACTGTAATTGTGTTAATGATGAGTTTATACATGTAAGTTCAGGCTTAGCATGATTGATATTTTAAATACATTTGTTGCACTAAATTTTAGCATTCATTACTTGTTTAGCATTCACTAAATTACAGGGTTTACTTCACAAGTCTATCGAGAAAATAAAATCCAGGTAAGTTATTTCTCTAAACTACAGTCTAAAATCTGATTAAATTAAAATTCGAGTGGTTTGATTCCCATCAGTGTTTAATAAATACTTTCAGACTTTTCCGTTTGCTTTTTGTTTGCTTGTTTATGGAAATACCTTAGACCTAAATGGTAAGGAAAAACCTAGCAACTGAATTCAGCATCATCCCTCAGAAAAGATTTTGGAGGCTCAGTGCAATCTATTGAAAAGGCTGTTCTATCAAAATAAAGGTAAAATTGAAGGAAAATAGCTATTTCCACTTCTTTGGAGTGATAGCAGAACAGAGAATCTCATCAATTCATACTCATCTGAGCATAGCAGTTCTTGTTCTCATCCACAGATGTAATCTGTAAATGTGAATTTTGTCTCTCCACCTGCTGTTTACCTCCTTGAATGAGTTAGGAAGGTTTCACGGCTGAAGAGCTGCATGCCTAAGGCCATTTTGGTGGCAAAGACTGTCATGATGACCCCATGATCTCTTTAGATATATCACTGCCATTTAGCAGGAGATACTGCAGTCCCTTTTCAGGAGCAAGCAAGGGCACCATAATTGTATCTGTATGGTCTCTGTTAACCACAGTTCCGTATGGATTTGAGTCAACGGTGCCTGTAGGAATGTGATCTGATTTAAAGTCCAACCCTATGCACAAGCCTGTGTCGCATATGGTTGTTCATGTCTCAATAAATTGAGTAATTGTCTAGGTACTAAGGGAGATCAGGACATTTGGGTTCAACCCTAAGGAAAAAGATTACATAAATTTGCAGACTTTCGTTCCACTAACATATCTGTTGAGCATGACATGTTGAGACTAAAAACTCTGTGAGGAGGAAAAGGAGGCACAAAAGCTAATAAATAACATTTCTATGCATTGCTCATCAATCTTAACTATTGAGGCGGAGATTTGATCAAAAGGCCTTCAATTTTTAGCAACCCCTATTCTCCCAAAAGAGGGATTTTTTAACTGCTCAGTTTGCTGACAGCGGTAGTTGTACCAGTAACCACCAATAGCAGTGTCAGAGAAAAAGACTTTGCTACAGATCCTGTCTATGAGTTGGTAGTTTTCCCAGCTATGTGTTTCTGGCTGCTCCTTAGATCATGCTCTGGATGGTACAGCTGCCTGCTGTTCAGAGCAGGCAGGTGTGCCCACCCAAGCTCCCCTTGTCCTCTTCCCCTTGATACCTGTTGCACTCACTTTGCTCTTCATCCATTCCTGCTTACTGACACATGCCCCAGTCCAGCACCAGCTGGGCACTTTGCTCCCCACAGTAAAATTTCCATGGGTGAGCAATGTGTGTGCCTCAGCTGAGGCAAATACTCTACAGTGACTCTACCATGTGCTGAATTACTTCTTGCTCTACTAAATACCCTTCTTCTACCTCACTCCATCCATACTACTGTTACAGCAATAGTATGAGCTCCATCTGAGGCAATTATTCTGCTTTCAGTTTCCCTTTAATTTCTGAAGTTGGCCTGTTTGCTGTATTTCTGCACAAGGAAGTACAAATCTACCCTTTGCCAAACATTAGGATAATTTGATATCTCAGCCTGCTTCTTTGTGAATGAGGTCTAATACACTATGTCCAGATCCTGATGATATCCCAGGCACAAATACAGTAATATGAATATGAATACATTTTATCAAAATATGATCTTTCTTGTGCTGTTGTCTCTTACACAACACCCAGCATAAATGCCTTTACAGGCATTATCCACAAATGCACAGCCGGCCTTGTCCTCCGTGGAAGGAGCTGTGTGATTGCATGTGGTTAGCACACTATTTGCAGACTGAAGCTTGCATCTGGAAACTCCAGCCATTAGGCTGTTTATTAGAGTGAAAACCAATTTGTGGATCCACACCTCTTTCCTCCACAACAATGTTCCTCTGACTTATTGTGGCCACCCCTACTATCTCACCAGCTCATTGTACAGTTGTAGTGTTTTCAGTTTCTAGTTTTTCACATTCTGGCCATGGCACGATATTGTTGATTCCTTCTGCCAAAGTTCCTTTGCACAGTATGACTCATCCAGGCTTTCACTATCTTACATCTTCAATTGTACAAAATTATTTTCTTCTGCTTTAATAGATCCCTCTCTTTGCATATCCATTCAGACTGCTGCTGCAAACTGCTGTTCTATGAGTCATTAATTTTGATCATATTATTCTTGGTTTGGAAACTTTTTGCTGTCTTTTTTTCTGTTCCGTTCTGTCATACACAGGCCACTTGTGATCTCATTCAAGGATCCTAACATCTTTGACTTTTCATTTCAGTTCTGTTCACTATCAAAATGATTTCTTGCAACTCTTTTCAGTCTATGGCATTACCTGCACTTTTCACAAAGTCCTCTAAACCTTTGCAAAGTTACGTCAAGATTGTCCTTCAGTCCCTCCTCTTTCTCTGTGAAGATAGCAAAGACCTTGGCAATATCTAGCCTGCTGATATGTTAGAACCAATATGTCCAATGCCTTTGCAGTACAGCTCTCTCATTTACCTGATATGTTTGCTGTTTTTCTGCATGAAGTGTGAAAATTGTCTGGGGAAAGGATTAAGTTTTTGTTTTGTGCTTATATTTCCCAGTCCTGGTAGACACAGAACTCTTCCCTGACTGGACTTCATAACCACTGTGGATTAATGCCAGACAGCTGTGGGACTCTTTGAACCAACATATAGATATGCTGATATAAGCCCAAAATGAGAATACAACCCTACTAGTGTATTTTTTATTATTACTAGTATATTTTCTTGAATGGTATAAACAATGCTGAGATTAGTACTTGAGAGAGCTGCAATTGAATCTTTTATTACAGTTACATAGTCAAAGCTGCAAAACATTCTTATTTAGAGAACCTGTATGTCTCCCTGACTCAACAATGAGACATGATAAGGGTGGAGATGGGAATATACTGCTGTGAGGTGCATCAGTATTATGACAACAAGGGCTGGAAAATACATAAGTAGATATTTGGTATACAAGATTATACAAGAAACACAGAGGTCGAATCACCTGGCAGGGCTAAGAATGTTTTTCACAGGGGTGACAGCATCTTTAGTGACCACATCATCATTCACCTTTGTCAGTTGCCATGTCTATCAAATCCTCCTCCCCAGTTCCCTAGCACATGCATGGACTGGTACCTGCAGAAAATTATACCTATTGCAAAAATATAGAGATATAATCTTGTTTTCTTTTATGTTTTAACTATTATTCAGGCTTCTAATTGTTCTTCACCACTTCTCTGTCCCGTTGGATTGTTTTCCAAAGAAGCATTCCCGACATCAATTCCTTAAAGTAACATTACAGGCTCTCACAGCTTCTTTGCCATGATAATGAAATGCTTTTTTCTCACAGTTGCAGTAGGTTTAGCCTGCCATGAACTAACCAAGTTTGTTTGATCATATGCCCATCCCTTAAGTTTAATAAGATGGAATAACCCAGACAGTCAAATCTGTTTAAAAAGCTGGATTAAGGGTTGCAACTAGAAAGTCAGCAGTAGGAGGTATAGCTTTTTGATCTCTTCTAAATGCCCTAACTGAAAAGAGTGAAGACTTGATGTATCTGAAAATAAACCCCTTTACCAGATGTCATCCTGGGGAACTGAACTGATGCAACAGTAAAATTTAGGCACAGTTCAGGTGTGGCTGAACTTGTGAGTCTTTGTTTTCACAGGGAGAGGTCCCACCACACATCCCCACCTAGAAATACATTTGGGACAATATTCCCTCTAGATTACATAAAGCAATCAAGGAGCTAAGGCCCTAACTGGGCAAATACTCTGTTCTGCTAAACACGTGTTCAAGTTACAGGCCTCCGTCTTGCTCATGTCATGTCTCGATTAGTTACACGACAAGAAATGACATACAGCAGTGGTCGAGGAAGCTGAGAATTAGAGACTGTCACAGGAAATAATTGATAAAACCTTCTGCAGGGGGTAGTGTAATGGGGAACAACAACTGGAATAAAATTCTATTTACAGCAGCAGCTCCAAGCCCTCTAATTACTTCAGGTCTAATAGTGACATGTTTGTATAAAACTTTGCTAAATCATAGGAGAAAGAATTAAGCCTACAGAGGTGGATCCAGACGTTAGTTAGATACTAGAATGCCGTTTTTTCTCCCAGATATACATGACCTGAGGCAGACTAGTGCTCAACCCCAAACCTTTACATCAAGATATGGTTTGGAGCATGGCTGCTTTCTTTTTTTCCCTTTCCTTTTTTTTTTTCCCAGCCTAAGTGAGCATTTGGATTTCTCTTCCATCGACAGTTGACAAGAAGTTGGGCACAAGGGTTGATGTAGGCCAAGCCACACCTGTGGTGAATCCAGGACCCTGCTAAAATGCACAGTTTCAGCAAGAATTCATTTTTTTGCCTAGCTCATTAATGTAGCCATCCCTCTGAATGGAAAAGTACAGGCAGCGTGTATTTGCTTGGTCTGTGGTCTGAGCCACAGGAGCCATGGCAAACTGTTCTTGACTGCGGTCCATGAGACCAAGAGACCAAATACATCTGGGTTGGCTATAGTTCTGAACACAGCTCAGCAACATGCTTCATTCCCTCTTCCTATTAGAAAATAAGAAAACTGTCTCTGTGAATCTCGGAGTGGGGAATGATGTGATAAAAACATATCACTTTCAACATCAGTTTCCGACAAGCACTTAATCAGACAGGGCTAAGTAGATCACAAAATCAAGCAATATAAAAGCAGCAGATGTTTTGACTCTAAACAGAAGTATTTTGATAGTCATGAAGTGAATGGCAACTGTCCATCCTTCTTTAATGCAGGAAAAAATGTTGTTTTACAGCACTACATCATTTGTTGCCTTTTCAAAATGCTGTCATGTAAATGCCACTTGCATTATGGTCATTCACAAGAAATGTTGCTTCAGCCAAGCAAGCTTGTGACTGAGGCTCTGTCATTTTCCATCCAGTTTGCACAATGAATCAGGCGCTGTGATAAAGGAGTGCATGAGGCAGACAAGTGAGGTAGGTGGGGAGAGGGCATGCTGAGAAAGCTTGGCAAGAAAATTTTCTCTCAGCTTTAACCAAACTGATAAATGCTAAGAGAATGCCATTTACATTAAAACCATGGTCAGATTGCAAATAAAGTTTGATGATTCACAAGCTGCTTCTGTCCTTCTGACACAATATTTGCAGGGCTGTGAAATATTGCATTTTCGATATAGCGGCATTTAGGGCACCGTAACATGGGAAACTGCTTCTGTTAAAAAAAAGCCTGCAATTTGCATCAGCCCAAGGACACCCAAAAATGAATTTTCCACCACAGTTGCATCCCTATTTGATGGCATCACTCCCTTTTGTCTCCTCCAATACTGTCCAAAGCCCTTCCAATGGAACTGGAGCTCCCAGAAACTGCTGCACCTGAGGCACCTCAACTTCTGTGAGCCTGAGGTTCTGCTGAATGGAAGAGAGATCTGTAGATATCAGCAAGATTACTTCAGCCCTGCCTTTGCAGCTAATAGCTAGAATAGAATAGTGTGGTTCTGGCTTTATTGGTGAGACCAAAAAATAAGAAGGATTAGAGACTGTTTGCAGCTATCCAAAAGGAGTGAGAGCTGAATGAAATAAAATGCTGGCTTAAGTCTTTTCCACCTCCAGATAGCTTAACTGGTGTCTCTGTAGGAAATCAGAAAAGAGTGTGTGGGCAAGCTCATCTTTCAAGACTCACCAAGCCAGCAGGTTGGTTGATCGCTTTAGGCTGCCTTCAGTGTCAAGGATTTACTGCCATGTGAGTTAAGCAGGTTTTCTGAGGTCACGTCAATCACATGCTATCCAGTCAAACTTACAGAGTTCCCCTGGTTATGTAGGACATTACTATACTTGTCCCTGCAATACTGTATTTCTAGAAATACACTCTGACTAGTGAGTGGACTTTGAGGGCAAATAAAGATCCTGCCATCAGTCTTAGCAGAAACATAAATTCAAATATATGTGACACTAAATCCCTTTTCCCACCCCTGCCTTGTTACAGCCATCACGCTAAATGGATTGATGTCTACGTGCAGGTGGCTGGATCATCCTGTAGGACTGTGTTAAGGGGCACAGTGATGCTGGAGTGATGGTATCAAAAGCTGGGATGACAATGGTCCCATCCCTATTTGACTCATCTCTTGTGAGAATAATTTGGGGACAGAATCTCACCCCCAAACAACTGAAAAATGAAAGTTAAAACCTAACTAGAAAAAACCCTACAAGCTGCAGTAAGAAGTTTAGAGTGGAGAATTAGATGCTGGCTTTGCCATGAGCATTCTCTGGGGAATCAGTATAGTAGCAGTCTAATACATTTTATTCATGACCTGAGGAGAATATATCCCAAGTGTGAGCATGATGGTATTTCACTGAATGTAGTCAGCTTCGCTGATCAGAAGATGAGAGCCCACAGTGCTTAAGAAATAGCCTATGAGAAGGAAATGTTAATGATATAGAGGTAATAAGGACCATTTGGATTTTGTAAGGACTACATATTCTATTTATCACAGTGACTTTTAACTTGCTCTGTTAGATGCAAAAAAAATGTTTCACACGTGGCTTCCATTCCAAAAAGTTTGGGGTGTTATTTCTGTAGTAACTTTTCCTAATTTAAATTTGGAATCTAGCTGTATCCACAAGCTTAATTCAGTGAACTCTCTGGATCGTGATAGCGCCAGAGTGGATTCAGCCTGTTTGGAACACATGTAATACAGTCTGACCTTCAGGATACGTACATTTTTACACAACATCTGAATAAACTAGTAACTCGTCCAAAAATATTTTTCCTAATATAATCATGCCATTTTAACAAACTCGATTCTCTTAAGCCAGGCAACACTAAGTATGGGGTTTGTTATCATGTGTTATAGTCGAGGTCTATGTGAAATATTTTAAGAGTAGATAAAACACCTGTTTTTAATTTCCCAGAAGTAGAGGGTGATGGCATCTGCTTTTGCGTTCTCCTTAAATTACTCTTAGTTTGTTTTAAATTATTTTTATCTTCAAAGGTGGTTAGTAAACACATTTGGAAAATTTTTCTGGGTCTAGATCACAAAACTACTTCATCCATGGGCAAAAAAAGTTATCAGATACTATATTTAGTTGTACTTCATTATTAACAACAAAATTAATCAACAGTGACTGTAAAGAAATTTACCACTTAGCATCATTTATCCATAATGCTGCATTTTCACTGCAACTGCAGGTTTAAGGTAACCTTGAGCCGTTTTCAAAACTTTTACAAAACCGAAAATGTTTACAAAAACTTCTTCCAGCCTTTTTCTTTTCTAAAGGAAAATGCGACAGTTATAAGCACAACCGTACATAAAGACCTTCCTCAATGACTTGAAAAAACTTTCCTAAGTGTAAACATCAGGTGTCTCCAGGCCTTGCAGAATGAGATTTGAGTTGTGTTATAGGAGGAATCCGGGGTTCTTCACTCTATACCCTAGAAAGCCTAGTCACAGACCTGTTACTGGTCCCAGTCTGAGTGATTCTTGCTTTGGGGATTGGAATATTGTATGCTTTCTGGAAGTAAATCTGCATTAAAAATAACACAACAGAACTCAAACAAAAGTCAAAACCCAGAAGAAATAAATTACTATTTCAAGTGGGCATTGAATTCCAGAAATCAACCGTGTAGGACCAAAACACTGTGGAGTATGGACAGCACAAGCTCTACCAGAATACCAGTTACTGAAACTGTGTTCCTTCCCCATACAGGCAGTTCCTTTCACATATCTAGTTCAAGCATCTGATCTAAACAATCATAATAGCATATCACAGCATTTAATTCACTCTTAAATCCATGGCAACTAAAATAAAACCGTCGCAACCAGCCAGAAGGACCTCCTTCTTTCCTACTCCCCAAACCAAAAGGGGTGTGTAAAAATCCCTCCACCAAGCAAGGTAAGTGCCAGTGCTATTTGGTGTTTGTATTTCCCTTAACAAAGAGAAACTATCTCATGATTGCAGAAAGAGAGAGGAGTTTAAATGATTAGACACACAGATGTGCATTTGCCCAAGAGTACTCTGTGTACTCGATTTACCACAGCAGATCTCAATTTTACTACAATGTGAGTTGATTGACAAATTTTATGGAGATACAGAGGAAGACTCAGGACTGTTGTATCAACATGGCCACCTAATTTTCCTCCAGGATAACACACATGGAAAGGATGAATGTCTGTAAGTAAATGAGTAAGTAAATTTCTGCCTTCTTTTAGCTAACTGAAATGTTAAGACATGATGAGACCTGTGGGCCAAAACTAACTAAAAGCACCTTTCACAATCCAGTAACCCCACCTTAAGGTGGGATTCATGGATGGGGGTCTTCATACCATGTGTAGGAAGGGTCTTTTTCTGGTCTTGAGTGGGAGCACATCAATCTAAGTTCTCAGCAAAGCAGCTGCTCATTGTCAGCCTCCGTGTGTTTTTCACAGCACCTGCTTCCACAACACCTCTGTTCATGCCAGTCAAGTTTAAGATACTGCTTTCTGTCTGAGGAAATGTTGGAGCATATTACTAAGAAGTTAAGAAAAACGAGTTTCCAGCTCCTGATAAGAGATCGAAAAAGGGCAGAGGAAGCGGAAAATGCCTGGAATCAACTGTATCAACTATATATCACCAATATGTAATTGCTGGACTAGATGATCTTGAAGGTCTCTTTCAACCTTGATGATTCTGTGATTCTGTAATAGCACAAGTGGTTCCCTGAGATGAATGAGCAGAGTTGGTCTAACCAGTGAGAACGTAGAGGACTGACATCAGAAAACCACCAGGCTTACCTTGTGAACGTAAATATTGAATATTATCTTGCGGCCAGATGACTCGAGGAAAGGACTTGCAGTTACTCTAGACAATTAGTGTGAACATTCAGTGCATTTGCTGGCCTTGGAAGATAGCACTTATCAGTGTAATGAAGACACAATTGATTCACTAATTAGCCTGCTGGTCCTCAGCAGAATTGAGGCAGAACAAGCTCATCTGTGAACTGTAAAATAAAACAACTCTTTCTGTGGTCTGTAAAGACATAAATACCATTCTTCATTTATTTCTGTTTCTCTAGTCTCCCAAACTGCTCAAACACACTTATTTTTGTTAAAGTTTCAAATTTATACTCATCAGAGAGTAAGCAAACCAAAAGAACTCCAGACTTCTGGAGCTTCAGAGAAGCTGTGTGCTACTTTCTATGGAAGTGTAGGGTTTTGAGGTAGAATTAAATGGATATACAATAACCTGACAGTTCTTCAGCTAAAGGTCTTCTATAAGAATTCAGGCAATAACAATTAATCATGTACAAGACTTTCTTTGGGAGACAGATATAGAAAATACCTCTGCCTACCTCAGCTGTTTTCCAGCAGTCATACTTTTATCATACCAATTTGCAGAAGTTATAAATAAATCTAAGTGTGCAGTGCTTCAGGATGTTCTGATCCTCAAACGTCAATCTCTTCAAATGTGGTAACAGTTTTAATATGGCCTGAAAAAGTCATAAAGACTCTATGGCACACAATGGAATTTCAGTTAGCTCTTCCTCTTGTGCTGCAAGCAGGTTAAGCACGAAAATCCTGGAAAAAAACAAATGCTGGGCAGACTGAACATATCTCTAAATCTGAGTGTAAGGTCTTGCACCTGTATCTGGGCAATCCCCAGGATCAGTACAGGCTGGGAGATGAATGGATTGAGATCAGCCCTGCAGAGAAGGGCATGGTACCAGTGGATGAAAAGCTGGTAAAGACCTAGCAATGTGCGCTTGCAGCCCAGAAAGCCAATCATATCATGGGCTGCATCCAAAGCAGTGTGGCCAGCAAGTTCAGGAAGGTGATTCTGCCCTTCCACTCTGCTCTCATGAGACTCCACCTGTAGTGCTGCATCCGGCTCTGGGGTTCCCAAGATAAGAAGGAGACAGATCTGTTGAGCAAGCCCAGAGGAGGGCCATAAAGATGATCAGAGGGCTGGAACAGCTCTCCAATGAAGATAGACTGAGAGAGTTGAGGTTGTTTGGCCTGGAGAAGAGAAGGCTCCAGGGATACCTTACTGCAATGTTTCCACACTTATGGCGGGCTTATGAAAAAGATGGGGACAGACTTTTTAGTAGGGCCTGTAGCGATAGGACAAGGAGTGATATTTTGAAACTAAGAGAGGGTAGATTCAGATTAGATATAGTGAAGAATTTTTTTATGATAAGAGTGGCAAAACATGCATGGGTTGCTCAGAGAGGTGGGGGATGCCCCATCCCTGGAAACATTCAAACATGGATTGGTATGGGCTCTGAGTAACCTGATCTATTTGAAGATGTCCCTCATCATTAAGGAGGGGCTGGAGTAGATGACTTTTAAAAGTCCCTTCCAATGCAAATTATTTTATGATTTTATGATAAATCCTTGAATATTACTTTGACCTTAAAAGCAGCTGGGAAGAAATAGTGCTATAAAAGTCCTTAAAGTCTCCTGCACATACAGGCACCATCTTGTTCAGGGTGGTTTCAACCTGTCTCATGTTGTTGGAGCTGGGAGACGCTTCTGGAAAATACCCATCTGCATGCCTTGTTCTTCTGTGCTTGAGTACCTGTAGAACAAAATTCCTGGGCTTGTTGGACTTCAGTCTGAGCCTTGATGGCTACTATTCCTTCTATACTTAAGCTGTGTCTTTGTTGATGATTGTGAATAAACCATTTTCAGTCCCCATGCTGTCTCCTCCTCAGGACAGCACGTGCTGCTGTACATGGGCATCCATTCTGCACTTCAGTGGTTTTCTAGGCCAAAACTTTCTCATCTCCTTCCGTGTCTGCCTAAGTTCCCCTCCCACAAAAACAACACCATAACTGCCAGTCAAATACGCATTGTCTGGGAAATGTAGGGAGCAGCAAGACAGCGCATTTGGCAGATGGCTGCCCGAGCAATTACCATTACAACCTAAGCAGGCAGATGCCAGGCTCCCAGCCCTCCCAGCCATGCGTCCTTCACATAAAATACATACTCTGCCCCACTGCTTTACACTCTTGCTGAGTAGCTTCAAAGCACAGTTATGTACTTGGCACACACACACGCTCACCAGTTTGTCTCTTGACCATGTACCTCACATGGACATCCTTGCCATGTTAGGAGCTGTTCTGGCTTGAAGGGACACTGTGATTGAAACTGGGGGATACCCGAGCACCTTCAGTGATGACAGGCATACCTGAACTACTACATACTTTGGCCTCTCTCCATCTGTCTGTCCCTTTAAGCCTTCTGTCAGAAGAACCACCTTCATCTTTATCGTACTGTTAGCACACCAAACCCCCAAGAAAACAGAGGAAGGTAATTTAATACATATGTAGAAGTATAAGATCTTTTGGTTCTTTCGTTTTTCTTCTGTGTATGGCTATAATTAATTTGATATAATTCTTCGTACAAAATTTTAGCAAAAACCCCTCCCTTACTGCAAGATGCTTAACAAGTATTTTGATGCTAATTAATCACACCAATGCTGCATTTTTGAGGGAGGAATTTTTTATCACTTTTGGATAAAGGGGAAGTTTGCTGGGTTTGGGGTCAGCAAGTTTTTTTTTTTAGACAAATTATCTCTTTGGCTCTTGGAACAGCAATGGTGGAAACCCCTCTAAATCTCTTCCATCTAAATGCCAGTTAATACTTTGACCTTTTCACTTACATTTATTTTACATTTTCAGAGCCTCAGGCACAGACTAAAGTGCAAAACCCTCCCTGTCCCCTCACTCTGACTAGAATTGCTTAAGGTTAATTAGTTCTTCAACAGACCCAGCCAGATGTAATTTCTTGAGTTACCTGCCCCTGGACTTTGGTCTCTCACTCTCTCTTGATTTTTATTTTGTGTCTTCCTGGCTCTGTGGCTTTCCTACAGACAGCTTCTTAAAATCAGTGGCAGAAAGTCCTACCTGCATGAGTTCCTGTGTGAGCTGTTCTATGTGATCCTGCCTTGGCATGGGGGTTGGACCAGATCTCCAGAAGTGCCTTCCAACTCCAAAACTTCTGTGAAAGTGAATGGGCTGCTACTGAACCAAAGTGTCACCTGTCACCTCCTCACGTCCAGTGAAGCCCCACTTGTCAGTGCTCCCTAATTGATAGCCATAGCAGCTATCAATTCAACAGTAAATGTTTTATATTTCAAAACCAAGTAAATTCTTTATTCTCAATCCTACTTTATAAGCTGCAGCCAAACCTCTCCCAGGAGCTCAGTTGAAGCTTGAAGTTAGATCATGGTATACAAGCATTTCTGGTAGTAAAGAGACACCTATGAAGATTTCAAATGTTCGAGGTACTCCTGCTTTGTGATTGCTGATTAAGCAATGTGTATCCTCAGTGGCCACATACCTGTAGGAAGCAATTTTGGCAGATGTCCTGGTGTTGTCTAATTGCTGCCTTTGACATCAAGGTGTCAAGGACCATGTCCCATGAGAAAGGCTGATTCAGTGGGTTAGAACAAACATGCCACGGGACAAGTTTTCAATTCATTCAAAAGAGGCTTTGTTACACTGGCTTTAGGCATTTGGGGGGAGGGTGAGGAGAGTCTTGCATTACTCAAGAGAACTGGGTGTTTTGCCAGAGCTGCAGAACATGATTCTTTTGGTCGCAGGTGCTTGAAGCTGAGGATATGGATACAGGGAGGAGGGATCAATTTAAAATAATATTTTCTATATCTTTTTGTTTAACTATTACCTCATTCCCTAACTCTGTTCCGATGTCCTCAGACTGCTGTCTTATAATACAAGTTTCCTGTAAGGGCAGTATAAACCTCCCATTTGCCTATGGTACCAGAAGTCAGCCTTTGTCCAGCTTCTATCTAGCTCTGCAGACACTGGGCTTTGATACTAATTGCTGCACATTTCCACCAGTAACAGGCTTGGGTGCCTCTGACTTGTGGAGACATTGGAGAAGAAATGGAGGAGGTTTCAGAGCTATAATCACTGGGAAACAGCACCTCACACTGCACTGATGAGAGAAGGTGACTCCTTATGCACTATAACACCACCAGTGAATTGCAACAGGCCATGGACTGATCTTGTCAGCCACAGTGAGAGACATCAGAAAAATGTGTTTCTGTCCAGTGCGGGGAATGGAGAAACCAGGTGACTTTTTGCCCTTCACATAAGTCAGCCAGGATGAGACTAAAGATTATCAAGTCTCAACAGAATCTGAAAAAAAAAATTGGTTTCCAGATTTCCAGGTGTTTCTAAACCCCACGGAAACTGTAGTGGAACCTGAGGCATAACTGAGGGAAGAGAGGTTAGGCTCACAATTCCCTGAAGAAAAAAGTACAGAGCATGAAAACTTGGTTGAAACAAACTGCTCTGCTTAGCATGGCAGCGGTCCTCTGAGAGCCCAGAGAAACACACACATAGGGTGTCTCCTGCATCTCCAGCTGCTTGTGAAGCTTTGTGTCAACACTGATTATCGAACAGTCTGTCCCACATGATCACCTCCTGCCAGACCTGCCACAGGAACTTCTGTGGTTCTCTATGTGCTCCAAAAACCACACGGATTTATGGAAGATTTTGTTCAGTCCTGACATGCTGTGAGGAAACCAGGAATTAGTATAGATCTATAAACATGCTCAGAGGGAGCAATTACTTCTGGCACGTGAATGATAGGATCAATATGTACACGTTCTGTGTAGTCTTTGCCCGTCTGCTAAGTGCATAGGGGAGATTATTTTTAGCAGTGCAAGTTGTTTGCCAAGGTAGATTTTTGTACCTTTGCTAAAGTTACTTCAGCCTGGGAAAGGCCAGGGGAGAGACATCTGGTGGAAGAGCATGGATGGAGAGCAAGTCTGCTTCTAAAAGACAGAAAAAGTTTGGACCAAGCTTGTAAAGCCAAAAGCTGGGTTAATTAAAATATTTCATCCTGTCATTCTAATGTTCATAGAAGCAAACCAAAATACTTAATAGTGCCCTTCAAGGTCAGACCATGCTTTGCTTCACTTCACTTCTAGCTGCCTCTCCCAGTCATTGTTATGTGCAAGCCTCCAGCTCATAGGGACATCAAGCTTATTAATCAGATTTCAGATGAGACCATATTATATTGTCTGAGTCCCAGGACTGTCAGGTGTTTTATGCTGCGAACTGGGTCTGATACTTTACCTTGATCATCCATTTCTGGGCATTTAGTGGAAACACATCTACAGTTATGTGAGAAGGTTTCACCAAATGAGGTACACCACAAGCTGAAAAAAACTTAGCCATGTTTCATATTAACAGAAAGCATTTTGAACTGAAGTAGAAGCATACTGAAAGATGTAGCATGAAAGAAGAAAATCTTGAAATATACTCTTTCAATGACCACAAGTTAGGAGCAGGGAGACTGTAATAAGGAGATGCATTAAGCTTCTGCTGCATCTATAGGATTTGAGCATTAATTTCTTCAAAGTCCTTGGAAAATCTTAAATTGAATCTCCCTGAAAAGCCATACATCAAAGCGACAGAAGTTGAAGGCTACTCTTGTAGTGACTCAGAGCTGAAATGAGTACTATGCTCTCAATGACATGAGAAAAGAATCAAAAAAAGAGAAGACAAAAAAAAAAAAGAAGAAAAAGAGAGGAAGAGAAACAAAGAGAGAGAGCGAGAGAGAGAGAGAGAGAGAGAAAGAGAGAAAGAGAGAAAGAGAGAAAGAGAGAAAGAGAGAAAGAGAGAAAGAGAGAAAGAGAGAAAGA
>VZTD01000832.1:0-106728 GCA_013397725.1 Rhagologus leucostigma | reverse complement strand
GAAAGAAAGAAAGAAAGAAAGAAAGAAAGAAAGAGAAAGAGCAAGGAAAGCTCTATCATGTATGAGGAGAATGCAAATATTTGAGAAAAAGACAAAACTAATTCCCAAAGCATTGCACATCACAGCCAGAGCGACACACACTCAGGAGTCCTGGTTTCTCCTATATGTCTTCCCCATGAGGTCCTCCAAACTGTTCTGCCTTTACCACACTATTCCTTCTTGGGCCAGAGAGTGACAGCCCAAGGTGGCAGTCTCCAGTATATTCATTCAGATTTAATGTGACCTTCAAGCCATTCTTGCTCTGCTATTGTTGGTAATAAGAAGTGCAGTGTGTCTGGATACTCTCAAATGAATCGTGGCACTGGACAGTGGGACACAGACACACTGGAGAGCTGAGATAAGCATGAAGTTCAGTGTTGCACCATTCACAAGAAACAGCTTCTAGACAAAACCACTGAATTTGGATATATATGTCAGTCAAGGTTTATTTCTCCAGATTAA
Organism: Rhagologus leucostigma; assembly: GCA_013397725.1. Classification (NCBI taxonomy): domain Eukaryota; kingdom Metazoa; phylum Chordata; class Aves; order Passeriformes; genus Rhagologus; species Rhagologus leucostigma. The sequence goes on along the minus strand of VZTD01000832.1, from coordinate 106,227 downwards.
GGAGGAGATTGTATTTTCCTTGGAAAAACCTGAGAGAATATGCAAGAAAAAGAGCTGACCTCCAACTGTTACAGGTTAAAGAGGTTAAAAACCCAAGGATAGCTTCCATCTCAGCTATCAGTGGTGAGAGATATCACCTCCCTTACTGCCTCTCTCTAGTCAGTCTCAGGACTCTTGTCTCATTCATGGAGTCTGACTGTAATTAGTTTAGTCCTGAACAGTTACCCTGTCTGCCCTGAAATTTGAAACCTGTCTCTCCTTATGTCTGAAAGATATGATTTTTGTCACGCTTCCAAAATTTTGAGGTAAACAAAAGAAGCTAGGCCTATTTATGGGCTGCTATTTCTTCCTCACTTATCAGTTAGGACCAAGAGTTGTGATACTGTGGCTCGGCTCTTCTCTGAGCCCCTGCTGGTGTCAGCCTCACTTGCTCACTCTTTGCCTTCTCTTATTTCAAATTCCTGTTCTCCTGTCCTGTACTCCTGTTCCAAATTCCTGCTCTCAACACCACCAATGACAAAGCAGTAATTGAAAAGGTGTGCATCATCAGGGCATCAGAATAGATTTTTTAAAGAAAGAAGGAAGGGAATTTCATAAAACATTTTCCATTTAGTCCACAGGTCCTTCTGAAATGAGGGGATATTATTCCCTATTATTATCTTCCTTTTTTATGTTTTCTTTCACCCCTTTCATGAATTAACCTGTAAACCCTTTTCTTCCCCAGAAATTAATGAAGAAACAAGCAACAGATTAAGGAGTTACAGCTCTATTTTTTAAGACTTCATGTGCTTCAAAAGAACAAGAGCCCAGGTCTTCATCACCAGGATGAATGACTGCTGGTGACACAACAGACTCTGCTTAGGCTTTGCAAGTGCCACTAGAAACAAGAAATCAAATGTGAGTCCTTCCTCACATCATACTGAGTCCTCTAGAGTTATTGTAGATCTTTTCTTCTTCAAGCAATTCCTTTCTTCTTCTTTGCCTCAGCTGGATGGTTAGATGGTCTCCAGAACTCAGTCCAAGGGGCAAGTGAGGTATGGGGGAAGATTGTGCTGTCCTGTCTGCAAGGGGAGTTATTTCCTCTGATGGAGAGGGAATGTATTTGCTAGCGCACAAAACTCTTCACTGTGGTCTGTTTTACTGAGTATCAGTGACTTTCAGAGGCCTTCAGCAATGTATAGTATTCCTTGCTCTCATAGGACTCTCGTGACTTTATTACACGATTTGTAAGCTTGTTTTATGAAGAAAAATTTTACACCCTGGTTTTCTTAACCTTTCTCCAGAATGCACAAGCCTGAGAGCCCCCCCAAGTGCATATATAAACTCGGTTCCAGTCAATCAGGGATATTAAGACTGATAAGAAGGCTGAGGTCTGAAGCCTAGGAGTTCCCAGACCTGGGAAGAAGGTCTGGGGCAGAGAAGGCCAACTGCCCAGAGCAAGAGACAGGGTGTAACACTGTGCGGGTGGTCAGTGGAGAGGCCGCCGCGTTATCCTAAAAGTGTCTCTGGCAAGGAATCGCTCCAGTGGTGCTGCTTGGCACACTAGCAGGCCGACTTTCACACCCGTGCCAATGGAGGCACACAAGCACACACTCAAGCTGGGTAGCTCATGCGTTACCAGAGGCAGAGAGTCTGGAGGAATTCTTCATATAGAGTTCCAAAGGGTTTATTGCAAATCCACCATGAAGGGTTCCATGGTCGAAAAGGCCAAACTGAAGCCCGTGACAAACTTACATAGGGGTACAGAAGGGAGGCGGGCAGAGCACCAGTAACCAATGGTTTGAGGGTACAGGGGTGGAGAGAAGGCGGGGTAATATAACAACAACCCATGGGGAGAAGGAAGGGGCGGAGTGGGGACTGGATTACAACCTTTTAAGGGGTAAGAGGGGCAAATGGCCAGTGGGCTAACCAGACAGACTGAATCTGCGTAGAACTACAAAGCCTGTGATGGGGGAGGCTTCTCACCCTGACTCAGGGGGTGATTTTAGACTTCGGAGCTGGCCCACCAACGGGCCCTTCCTGCACCTGAGCTCTTTGGCCCCTTGGCCATCACAGCTGCTGGCTCAGCCACCACAACAAGGGTGTCTCAGGGTAGGGAAGCAGCAAGGGGGATGGGGAGCTCACAAAAATGGAGACCAGTTCAGCAATTTGGTTGCTGAATGAACTGTGTTAGCTGTAGGGATGGGAAATAGGAGGCAGGCATGAGGAAGAGGAGGTAAAGATGAAGAGGTCAGTGAGCAGAGAGCATGCTTGAGGCAAAAACATTCTTGATAGTTTTAGATTTTGGGCTGACATCTAGGAGGAGATGGAGAATTATATCCCCAAACTCTGAGTGTTGGTCTTACTCAGTTGTCAACATTCAGCTGTGAAATGCATGTTTCAGCAGAGTGCGTGACTTACTGGGTCTGGTGGGGGCCACATCAGATGGGGACATGGCACCTCTTGCTGAGGGGTCATAAACCTGTGTCAAAAAGGATGGTGAGTAAAGGAGCCTTGGGTTTCTCTTCTCTTTGTGGATTGGTTTTGTTTGTTTATGGTTTTTAAAATTTTTTTAAGCTATGAAGACTTCATGTGAAACTGCTGTAAAAAAACTTGAAATAATGCTGTTTGGAGATGTAATGATTTCAAAGATAAACAGTGTCAGAATCAGGTGTGAATCAGTCTTTGATGACACATATACTAAATGCTGCCAGTGTCATATGGAAAAGTAGTGTCAGAACACGTATGGATGCTCTCATATGGCATACACAGTAGAGGAGAGGTGTTACATTTGATTATGCAAGCAAAATTTGAGTTTTCCCAGCTCATGAGTGCTTTTTTTGGCAATGATAGTAGTGTTATTTTAGCTTCATGAGTTCCATGTAAGCCAGTACTGAAGTTAATGAGAGGCAGTATATACTGAGCTGCATAATGCCATCTATTTTTACTGTATAACTTTGGAGCACTAATGCCCTTTAAACAGTTTATAGATTTTGCTTTAGCTGGGTGTTTATAGCTCAGTCTTTCACATGTTTGAATTCAATCTCTACAAAGTCTATCTATATACAGAGTTTGGTGTGCGTGTCAGCAAGCTCATGTAGATATGTATAACAAAACATTGTTTAATCAGCTTCCTCAAGTAAACTATAAATGGAATGTTGCTTACTGGTTTGTATAGAATATATGTGAATGGCATCTGTGTACCTGTGCTAAAAACAGACACATGAAGAGAGAGGCCATAGAAGATCTTGTCAAAAAATACGGCTTTCGCATCCTGCTGTCTGTGTTTCTCTATACTGGGAATGCATGAATGTGGTAACATTTTTTTTTTTTATATAGCTAGGTAACTCATTTATCTATTTCCACAGCATTTTGACTTCTAGGAACCATAATTGGTGTTCCATTAGGCACAGTGCTAGCTTCACTTCAAATAAATACAGAAAACTCTTCCAGTATGCATCATTAATGACTGCATAGCACACAAAATCATTCTCCATGAAAGGAAAACAGATGGCTTCTTTATGTTTTTAATATTGCACAGAGTCAAATCTTGCTGCAATTGCTTTTATTCAAGAAAAGCTTTTGTCTCCTCAGTAGTAAGATATATTCTAGCCTTTATGGCCTCACAACTTATTAGATAAATAATTACTGGATTTCCATCTATGACTGCAGGCACAGATAGATACAGATGGGACTGGAGTGTATTTATGAAACTGATAGATCATCTTTAATTGGTGGGTTCCTAGAGTGACCTTCAGATACAAAAATAGCTACCATCAGGTGTCTGAGTCGGAAGCCTAGATTTCTATGAAGAGAACAGAGTAGATAAGGAATGTCCAGAGGGCAAAAAGAAAGGAGGAGAGGTGCTTTAATTTGTTCTTTGAGAGGAAGTCTACCTCTGAAGATTAGGTACAGTGCCTAGGAAGTCAGCATGAGCACATTAATAGAGTCACAATAAAAATATAGTCCCTGGTTGAACCCTCCCCTTGTTCTTCCAAGGAGAGTAGCACGTATCAGAGGCGAGAGAATCTTGGCAAGTACTTGGGTTAGAAAATATCTTAAGTCCCAGGGGGAACCTGTGTATCTCCTCCAGCTGAGTTAGATGAGGAGCACACAAGCACATGTTCAGCCTCTCTTTTGATCTCAGAGATAGTGTATTACCTGCTGGTTCTATGGTTTAACTAGAAATCCATTTTTTAGCAGACTTTTGGAAATCTATTCACAGAAAGATCCTTGTGGCTGAAGATGAGGCAGAGCCAGGCTCTTTACCAGCCATTTTCCTAATCTGTGCCAAGCACTGAGAGGTGAGGAAGGTGAGGTGGTCACCTTTCCAGCTATAAGTCAGTGATCTGCTCAAAGATGTTCACCTAAGCTCCTTTGTGAGTCAGTGAAGGCAGAGAAGTGATTCCTTCCCCCTGACTCAGACTCTGAGATACTTTGGTGAGACAGCATATATGAACTGAGAAGGGGCACATTATGTTTTACAAACCTTGGTTAACCTGTTGCAGTCAAGTATTTATTCTCCAGACCATTGAAGAGCATAAAAATAATAAATAAATTACCTTCCTCCCTGACAATAACAGCAATAGCATGAAAATAAAAGGTGGAGATGATTGGTATCCACTGTTACAAAGCCCCACTCCTCAGAGAGCAGAAAACCCTTGTGAGGGACATCTGGTGCAGCCTCTCATTTGGGCACTGGTTTTGCTGTGAAGTGAAACTGTTTATTCCAGAGGGACAAATGACTGAAAGCGTTAGTGTTCTGCATTGAGACTTGCATCATCAATGGCCCAACTTCCACTCTAACCCAGCTTCAGTCTAGGGTTTCCTTTGATGTCATTGTGAATGAGGGCATCAAATGCTCAGTCTGACCACTCTGATCCCAAAAAAAGAATCATTGCTTTCTTTTGAACAGTGTAACAAAAGGCATAACACAAGTGGGCAATTTTTAAAATGTTGGAAAAGGGCACAAAGAATTCACAGTGCTATATTTGCTGTGGACTAATTTTTTTTTCTGTGATTTTTCAAATTCAGATGAAAGGGAACTCAGACCATCTGTACTTTAAGGATAACCTGGACAACAGATGTTTCTCTTACATCATGAACATTTTGTTCTCCTCTGTGATTTGTCATCTGTTTTTTTTTTGTTGTTTTCATTTTTTTACTACCAAATTCTTGCCCCTCTAAGTCTAACTTTTCTTTGAGCTCCAGAGGTGTAAATCGTCAAGTGTCATGAAGTCAGTGGTGCTGTGCTGACATGGAGACAGTATTTTCTCAGTGAAAAAGTCTTTGGACATTGCTTCCTAATGTTGTCACACGTTCCTCTGCAACCATGCAGGAGCTGTGGAAGCTAGTGATTTTCTGAACCAGCAATTTTAGTATCTAGTTACAAAATGTAGCCATATGGTCATTTGTGTCTTGGTCCTAAGGGTCTGTATATATTTGCCTGTTTCCTCACGAGGAACACCACAGACGAAGAGCACTTTGGGGACAGAAAACAATAGCAACAGCAACACTCACTTCAGCTGGGTGGGCACAGATTTTGTACCATTCCCATGGTATTGTTGGGATGTTTATATTTGTCGGGTTATATAAGTGCATGTGTGCAAAAGGGAAAGAGACATACACAGAGGGAAAATTCTATTTAATGCCTTAGTAAAAAAATGCGTTACCTGGAAATCACAAAAAAAATGCTATTTTGCCTCAATGGTATCAAATGTTTTCTTTTCCCTTTGGTCTAAAAGTTGGTATTTAGGAGTCCAAAATTTATCCAAAAGTGGAATGGTGGCAACAATTTTAAGCAACATCTTTCTTTTTCCGTAAAAAATCCTGGTTTTCATTATTCATTCAATCACCCTGCTACTGGCTCTGTTTCATTAGTATGACCTGTACCTGCACTGGAAGCCCACTCCAAAATCTTTCTTGAGGTCAGTATAGCCTGGCAGCGCCTCCTGACACTGTGTGGATAGGTGTGATGACTGCCTGTGATCAAAAGGACTACTTGTATCCAACTTTTCTTTTTATGGCACATCCCATCTTCCTCCTTTCTCTTTTTAAGATTTGTTTTCTCTCTAATTAGAAGTTGGAGTATTTCTGGATGCCAACAGATAAAGGGAGGAGCTTTGTAACCTTACTGCTTAAGAAGAGTTTGGGCTGTTTATAAAATTGAAAATGAATGTGCCTGAAGTTCTTAAAATTCAGAGAGGGTGATTAATGGTAGGTGGTCATCTCTATCATGCTTCTCAAGCAGTGCTGTGTGCACCTATGATCTTTATTTGCCTTTCAATCCCGAACAAAATCTCACTACTGTGTTGTTCCTACCCCTTACATCTGCTTACAAAACTCTTCGGGCACTGCCTGATGGCTCTTCTCGGATACATAATTGAAGAAAGGGAACCTCTGAGGAAAAAAGCACTTAGCCATGCTTAACTTTTTGAATTAGATGCTCAGGAGTCTTTGACCCTGAGGATGATCTCAGGTACATCCCAAAGAAGATAAATATTCAGGAAGGCCCTTGAAAGTGTTGCTTTTCTATTCTCCAGCCTTCTTGGATTTCTCTCCTAGCTTAGAGTATTTTGTGCCACATGTCATGCAAGTTGTAATCTCCAAGGGGAAAAAAGCACTTAAGCATGCTGTCAGGCTCTTACTTCAGGCTCTCAACAATTTTCTCCTTCCTCTGAACACTAGTGTATATGTATGAGACTTATAGATATTGCCTGACTAAACAAATCAAATCACCAGCTATCTCATGGAAACTCCGGAGGTAGCTTTGCTTCCCTGCTCTCCAAAATGTCAGGATGTCTTTTAAATATTATTGAAAGTCTGCTAGAAATGCCATCCAAGGTGTAGTAGCTTGAAAAAAAACTAGGGAAACAAGTTTGATAACTTTGTCCTAATTATCTGCAGTTTAGTATTATGAACTTAGAAAGGTACATATATACATTTGTGAAATAATAGATACACAACTATATTTTAATATTATGTAAATGATAAATATGTATACAAATACTATAGCAATGTAACATAATAGCACATATATTGTTAGAATACACTATTTTTGTAGGAAGGGACTTACAAAGATCATTTAATCCAACTGCCTGACCACTTGAGGGCGGACCAAAAGCTAACACACATTATTAATGTCCAGAGAACTGCTGTGAGGAACACAATCAAAAGCCTTACTAAAATCCGGAAAAACTACATTCACTGCCTTTCCTTCTTCCTCAAGGTAGATGAGCTTATCAAAGAAGGTTATCAAATTAGTTAAAGGAGACTTTCCCTTTGTGAACCCGTTTTGACTGTGCCGGATTTCCTACAGTTCTGTAAGTCTAGGAATGCTGAGAAATCTGGGAACTTTAAAGGAAAAATCTATGTGTGAACAAGAATATATTAAATCCATCCTAAATCATATTTGGAAAAATAACAAGTAAGTTTCTATGTCTTAAAATATTGTTAATCTACACCTCAAGTAAACTATCATTTGGTGGATTGTCTACAGACAAGCAAATTATTGGGGAAAATAATACAGAATGGATGGCTTATCAAATTAATGAAAACGGGAAACATCTGTGGGAAAACCTGTTAACCTTGTATGTGGGTCACATAAATGAATCAAACGAAGAATCATCAAAGTTGACCATAACTAATGTCTTAAGTTGTGTGTGTCAGACTCCATCACACAGAGATGAATTGTGCAGACACTGCTTTTCATCCAAGCTGGGTGGACAGAAGTGTGCATTCTAATATTCCCTACTATAAACTTTGGTATGTCTGTATTAGATTAGTAATTTTAGAGGGAAATAAATTTCTGTTGCAGGTGTTTGGTTTGGTATCCCTCCAATGAGACACGTCTGTAATTTGCGTGTCACAGGCGGATTCCTTATACATTACTTTCACAGTTCTTGCAGACCCTATGGAACAACACGCAGTGCTAAAGAAATAAAAAGGAATCGTTTGGATCTAATTTTCTTCCTTTCTTTTTAAACTTTTTTATCTTCCATGTTTTTTAGCCACCACTGAGACACATGGTTCATGAAGAAATCTCAAAACAACCTAACGAATGGTGAGAACAAGCTCTTGATGAGGTACACTCGTAGTTGACATCTCTGCACTGGCAAGTGCTTACAATTCCGCTTGAGTGCCGCAAATGATGATGTATTGTTCATTAAAAATGACAACAAGAGTTCATTGAGCCTGCATTCTTGTGATTAATTGCAATGTTCTCTTAATCGCTTATTGTTACTTATACCTCTGCCTTCATGCAACGGATTATGCTGCACGTTTGCACCATTCAGAGAGTAACAGAAGGGACACGAAGGGCGAGTTTAAAAGATCCAATGGAGCATTGTGGAGATTTTTCTGAACTGCTGGTGACCCAAGCTGTGTGCTGGCACAGCACAGAGATGTACAGCACTAGAAATTCTCATCTCAGAGCTACAAGGAAGCCATGTCAAGCTCATAAGCTCTGCCTCAGAAGGATTTGCTACACTCTATGGAGAGCTGTGGAATCACGGTTTTTCTGCTTTCAGTTAAGCTCATGCTGTTTCCAGTTGGTGAAAAAATTACAGGCAGCTCAGTGCAGGTGTTTCTCAGGAAATCCCTTTGAGAGTTCCTCCCTGTACGTGATGCCTGTATAAATATCAGATATCAGATTTCTGCTAAATCCTTAAGACTCTTAAACGTATCTTTAAAATTACCTATATCCACTGACTAAGCACTGATGTGCATTAAAGAATCTACTCAGAAAAACCCCCCCAAAAAGTCTCTGCAGCTCCCATCAACAGGAGGAACAGAAATTTTGAGTTATCCATGATAACGTGCCTGTAAAAGACTGTAGCTTGATCCACCTTGAGTTTACATTTGTCATCACATGATTTCTGATTTTCCTTAGATGATTGTAGCTAAGGTAGCAAGGAATTTTAGGTGCCTGTTTTTGGATATCCCAACCTGAGACAGACATTGGTAAATTGATTTTTGGAGAAACTGCAGAGCAGCTATCTCTGAAAATTAGTTAGTCCCTCAGGTACACTAGATGTGGATGGCTTGGAGAGGTGCACACTTCATTGAGTAAAAAACTGGCTGGATGGCTGGGGCCAGAGAGTGTTGGTAAATGGAGTTACATCCAGCTAGTGATCGGTCACTAGTGGGGTTCCCCAGGGCTCAGTGTTGGGGCCAGTCATGTTTAATATCTTTATCAAAGATCTAGATGAGGGGATTGAGGGCACCCTCAGTCACTTTACAGATAACACCATGCTGGGTGGGAGTGTTGCTGTGCTGGAGGACAGGAAGGCTCTGCAGAGGGATCTGGACAGGCTGGACCAATGAGCCGAGGCCAGTGGTGCAGGGTTCAGCAAGGCAAAGTAACAGTCCTGCACTTGGGTCACAACAACACCATGTAGCACTACAAGCTTGTGTAAGAGTGGCTGGAAAGATATCCAGCAGAAAGGACCTGGGTGTGCTTGTTGACAGGATTTAAACATGAACCAACATGTGCCCAGATGGCCAAGAAGGCCAATGGCATCCTGGCCTTTATCAGCAATAGTGTGGCCAGCAGGACCAGGGCAGGGATTGTCCCCCTGTACTCGGAACTGGTGAGGCTGCACCTCAAATCCTGTGTTCAGTTCTGGGCCCCTCTATTGAAGAAGGACATCGAGGTGCTTGAACGTGTCCAGGGAGGGCAGTGGAGCTGATGAAGGATTTGGAGCACAAGTCTTACAAGGAACAGCTGTTTAGCTTGGAGAAAAGGCAGCTCAGGTGAGACCTTATCACTCTCTCAACCACCTCAAAGGATCTTGTAGCAAGCTGGGCATTGACCTCTTCTTGAAAGTAGCAAGCAATAGGACAAAAGGAAATCGCCTCAAGTTGTGTAAGAGGAGGTTTAGATTAGATATTAGGAAAAAGTTTCTCCTCTGAAAGGGTAGTCAAGCATTGGAACAGGCTGCCCAGGGAAGTGGTCACTGTCCCTGGAACTATTAAAAAAACTTGTAGATGTGGTGCTTGGGGATAAGGTTTTAGTGGTGGACCTGGCAGACTTAAGGTTATGGTTGAACTTGATGATCTTGGAGTCTTTTACAACTTTAAAAATTTTATAATTTTATGATTCTATAGATGTGCATAAAAAGATTGTGGCACTAACATGCAAGCTCAATTTTCAGGGTATTTTTTTCAGAGAAGCCAAAACTTTCTCTGTTGTTAGAGGTCTTTCTTATGTCTTCCTCTTCTATTAGTTTTCTGCTTGTTACACACCTGCTCTGGAACTCTTCTGTCCCTCTGCTTCAGGCTTTTAGTTGCAATCTAATGTTATTTGCACAGCGTTATTGCCCGAAGGCCTAAGTCAATGCTGGCAAGGCTCCTGCTGGCTTGTTATGTTAATAACCAATTGGTTTTGTTCTCATTGAAAGCAATTTGTTCCAACAACTGGGATTCATCCTGCTTTTTTTAGTGAGTACACAGCTACACTCTAATACAAATATTAAAGGACAAGATCTTTAAAAATAGAAAGGCAGGAACCACCAGCATCACTGCATCCAAGCCAACAGCTGCAGGGTCCATGGAGTAGCTGCCTGGTCCAAACTGCACACCCATACCTGACCCCACCATCACAGACCACTGCTCTTGAGGGCAAATTTATATTTGCAGACTTCTGACAGAGGATTTTGAGCATCCAAGCACTCCTGCCAGCTTCAAATATTCAGACTTTTTAGCCAGACAGTTGTTGAAATTTTGGCCCACCCTGGCATGTAAATACTGCAGGAAAAAATCATGCAGATAAGGACTTGCAATTTACTGCATGAATTAATACACATAAATGGGAATTAAGGTTGCAGAGAGCGTGCTTGTCTGTAATGTACTTGTTCTTCAGCACGTGCAAAGTATGTCCCTAATATTACATGCATTTGTGTTTGTCACTACAAGGATGCATCTCTATAGTGTCAGCTTGGCATTTTGACTGCCTGGGAAGTTTCAAAATAAATACCCCCAGACAAAAAAAAAAATGCTCCTCACAAGCAATGGAAAGTAGTATGTTAAAATCTGTATTTTTAAAATATGTCTGTGAAATATTACAGTCATTTGCATTTCAAGTCTGCAATTAGATTTAAAAAAGCCCACAACTGCAGCTGTGACAAGTACTCTGCTATGCAAAAAAACCCCACGTAAATAATCCTCTTGTCCTCCAGTAACAGCTCTGATGAGAACGAATTTTAGCATAGCGCTCAACAATTGCCTCTTCAAGGTTGTTTTCATGTGTGATACAGTAGGGATGGTAAACCTAAAAGAATTGGCATCCAAACAACATATGTATTTAATTCTACAAATTGCTCTTGGTATTGCACATGACCCTTTGCAGAGCATCTTCTCAGGCTTTTAGGATGAGCTGTAGAGCATCCCCAGAGCCACAGAGAGGCTTTTCCTGGCACACAGGGTGGTATGGCATCCCATCAGCTCCATCATTATTCAGATGAAGGGGAGATGAAGGTTTCTAGGGATGGACATCCATCAGCTCCCCTGGAGCTAGGAGTACATATCCTCCCAGGAAGTGGAACACAACACACACTGGGCAGCCAAAGACACAAGTGCACTGCTCTGCACTTTGGCTGGTTGTTGCCATTGCCAGTGGTTTTCCCTGGTGTTCATTAAGGGTGACATTTGTGAGCATTTTTTGCGTTTAGCTGAGATGGCAAAAGTAGGTGCTGAGATCTGACACGGCTCTGTCCTGAGCACCTTGCTTCACATACAGACAATGACTTCAGTTTTAAACCCCAAGATAATCCAGTGTTTAAAGTCTCTTCCTGCCAGCATTAATGCTGATGTTGTAACAGAGATGTGTTAGGTCTGAGCCCCAAGACCTTGTGGAGGAAACGTGGCATCTTGGAAAATATCCATTGCCTACATCAGAAAGCAAATAGACACCACAGGGAAAAGTGAATTACAGACACAAAAGACAAATGAAAGTAAATGATGAGGTAAGGACTGGGCAGGGGAAGAGACTGATGATTGTTATTGGGAAACTGTTGAAATTACACAAGAGAGGACATAAGGAGGAATGAAAACAGTAGGAACAGTATATAATAATTTTGTCATTGATGATCCATAAACAGCGTTATTATATTTTTTTCTGCAAGAGGTGAGAGAAAGACTAAGATGGTGGTCAGGGGAGAAAAGAGCACAATGTGACTTAAAATAGCTGAAGTTGTTTCAGCTTCGCAAAAGGAACATTGAGAAGGATGTGATTTCTCTCTAAAAATATATCAAGAGTAAATGCCAGATGGAGAAAGGCTATTTGAGCTAGAGGGCAATTTTGGCAAAAGAACAAAAGGGGGAAAATCAGCCATAAATACTTTCAGCCTGGAGAGCTTTCTACCCATCTGAGCAGCAAGGGTGTGCACTATCCTCTCAGCTGGAGCCACTGGGGCAATCTCTGGGATTTAGAAGTAGAGCCTGATCACTGCATGGAAAAGAATCAGTGATACGACTTCCTGGCTTTGACAAGGTAGGATGCTCCTAATGTTCAGGTCTTTGGGAAAAGCCAATGAAAATGGAAATGAATGGAGGATTTTCTGCAGCCTTTTTGTTAGCTAGCAGTTATCAGTAAGACCAAGTGTACCAAAAATTTCCACAGTTGGCTTTCAGACCTTCACCCAGCCAGTCCCCTGAAGCTCTTACCTTCATATTTTACAGTCACTTTACAAAGGAAAAGGATGTATAGCTGTGAAGACAGTGCTTCAGAGGCTACCAGCATTTTTCTTATTACAGCTGAAGCTACTAAATATGCTTTTCAAAATCTTTTGACATGCCAGCCAGCATTGAACTCCAAATAAAGCACCTAAATATTAGACAGAAATTCTTCCAAAATTGCTAAATTATTCGCAGTATGACAGTAGCCCCTCCTTGGAGGTTCTCCTTCCTTTTGGTTGTCACGATTTCTCTGTCCTTATTTAAACCTGTAGTAACTCACTCTCAGACTGCTGGACTGGTGTCAATGGGCAGGAAGCAGCACGAGAGTCAGGCAATGCTTTTCCTTATGCATGTAGGAAAGTTTCTGGCCAAAAATTCTTCACTTCCTAAATCAGAACAGTCCCACAACTTCAACATGGTTTAGCATGGTCAGGTCTAAATCAGGTTTCCTTTGCAACAAAGCATGTAATATGTCTGATTAAACATCAGTAATACATAAACTATTATATCAACATTTTTGTTAATGAAGAATAATTAAAATACCTATCTGTCGCAGTAGGATGCCAGCTGGGCTCTGGAGATGGGGAGAGTTTTCTGACCTGCCAGATATGCTCTGCTTCTACTTTTTGGTGGTGGTTTGGAGGATTTTTTTCATTTGGTTTAGCGTTTTGCTGCTAAGGGGCAAGCCCTGGTTTTATGGACAACCATGGACAAACAAAAACTCAACCTGGTTGTTTTCCACCTCAACAGCAACAATGTAGGTGATCAAACTAAAATTGCAAAAATTCCTATCCCCTGTTGTATTGGTTTGAAAACCAATTAATAGAAAGAAAATTAGAAATAAGTGAAATAATACAAGGAAAAGCACTGACAAAGTCAGATACAACCTGACACCCTGTTAGGGTGGTGGTAGCAGTCTAAATGAAGTAGTTCAGTTGAAGCAAGAATCCTATGGAAGGTCTAGTCTCCAGCTGAAGGTCCAGTGGTAGCTCTTGTCCTCTGGTAACCCAGCAGACAGGGCCAAGTTAGGCAGTTCTAAGGGCAGGTTATATCCAGGTGGGAATGCTTGGCTCCTCCCTCCTGGGTGGAGCATCTCACAATAGGATGAGATAAGTCCATGAGTCATGTGGTGGTTTCTTGATGGCCCATTATCTGTTATCAGGGGTGGGTCATTAGCAGGCGATAACAGCTAATGGCCCACAGCTGGTGGTAACAGAATACTTAAATACATCTATATTGTAACCTAGGACACTTTTGTCTATTGCAATTTCTGGTTTCAGTCCACTACTGTATTTTGATAAGTCCTTTAGATGTCTTATAGTCTGGCAATTTTTGTATCTTGATCTTCATATAGTCAATTAAGACGTAAATTTTCCAGCAGTCTGGTTAATATTAATTTCAGGTGGTATGCAAAGCCTGTTGAAACCTTGGAGAGCTTTTCTTTCAACTATAATGGGCTTTGGATCAGAACTCATAATAGCAGTAATTTGCTTGAATCTATTCTAGCTAATGAGTGATTAGCAAATGCTTTTTCCCCTCTTTACCTAACACTTGATAAACCAGAATCCGTGAGGAGCTGTGTACTAAATAATGGTGTGATTTTATAACCCTCAAATTGCTTTAGAAAATAGATTTATAAATCATGCACATAAAGGTAAAGGATATTGACAAATTCTCTGCTATTAAAGAGGTGGCTTGCTGTGCTTTATGTGAGTCTCTCAACAATAAAGTGTTACCCGCCACGGGGCACTGGGAAAAACTATCAGATATTTATTTATCTTGGTGTCTGAGGTACCTCTCCATTCTGTTCTCTTTTATTTGAGGTGATTTACATGTCTTTGGTATTTCAGCTCAAACTTCTTCTTTTTTTAGGACCAAATCCTTGTTTAAACATTGTTAAACAATTGTTCCTTTGTGCAGGAAGAGAGTTGTGCAAAGGAATTACTTGTTGTTATTCTCCAAGTCACCTTCCAATCCAAGCAACATTTCTAACACTGAAAGATGCCGACTATCAGGATTTGTTCTACTCGACCTTTCATGATATTTAGGCATCTGGCTTTCCAGCTCAGGTAATCAAGATGATAATTAAACCTACATCTTTGTGAATGTCAAAACTGTCATCTGCATTCAGGATGTTACAGGTCTGCAAGAAATCATGATCAAGAGAAATTTAACATCAGTGAGGTCATTAGAAAATTGTTCCAGCATTGGCTTCACCAGAAACTACCTTGTCAAAGCAAATGAGATACATGGAAGTGTGCTCTATTAACTGCCCATATAGAATACCTAATCAGTGTTGTTATAAACTAAGCATATTCTTCAAATAGAACTATCAGCAGTATTTTAAATAATGCCCAAGCAGTAGTTGCAAGTAATGGGTATCCTTTAGAGTATTTCACTTCTAATATCTTGTATTATGTGCAGTTGCATATGCATTTATAACACCAATTAATTACTTTCCTGCTGCAAATGGGCATCGTATTTTTAGAGAAACCAACAAAAAACCTCTATGCTTCACATTAAATAATGGAAAATGAAATGGTAATTCAAAAATTAATTGATGATGCAGCAGCTTCCTGCTTAGAATAAGGCAGTCAGGATGGTTAAGTTCATGGGAAAAGGTATCTTGAAATTGTTCCCATTTGCAAATGAAGTCATGTCACAGTTTTCCAATCCCCAAACAATCGCAAGTTATTTTCCAATAGCCAGTGTGGTTCTGAGTTTTTGGCCAAAGCTGTAAAGCCACACCCAGCTCTCACTGATACCAAAGGGAGGCAAGTGGGACGCTGTTTGTCATGGTATGGGATCACTCACATCACAGGATGTCTTCTGTCATCTGCACTGAAACCGTTTCATCCAAAACACTATAAATACAGGCGAGTGTAGGAATTATTTTCATTTCTCTGGCATTATTTCTCTCTCGTGCTCCCTATCACACACAAAATTAAAGCACAGCAACTCCAGCTGTAGAGCAGCATGCAGCAGCACTTCTGTGCACAAGTTTCCTCTGCTCAAATCTTTCTTTGGACATGGTTTTGCAGCTAGTCGAAGAAATGAAGCTAAAAATGTTGGCTTGGAACTCCAAATGTGTGCTTTACATAGCCGTCAGGATGATAGCATGTATTTTCTTTTGTTAAAAATAGGATCTGCAATGATGGAAGGACTAACTGGATACCTCAGATAAATGTGCCACTTGAGATGGAGCGAATTCAGTCCATGTGTCCTCTGCCGTGGCAGGAAAATTGTACAGCTCTGTGGGGCAAAGCAGCACGTCCAGTGCGCAACTGTCCAGGAGCAGTGGCAAGAAATACAGAGTGTAGGGAGAATCCATGCCTTGAAGGCACTCACAGAGACGTGCCTGGCATCCAAAGCCTTTTCATGACAGGAGACTCCCCTCCATATAAGATGCAGTTAGATGTAGTGCTTTTGTCAGCTCTTTACATCAGAAGCAGATGCCTAGAGCACTTGCCCAGAGTGCTCTGGGTCATGCTGCAGGATCGTTCTCAGCTAAGCTGAAATTTCCATCAAAACTCTCCAGCTGCTCAGCCAAGAAGAAAGACCTTTGAAAGCAAGAGGAGCACACGTGCCTGACTCCAGCCTAGCTCTCGGCCAGCTTGCATAGGGAGATTTACTGTGTGCTGGTTCCTGCTCCAGCAGCTGTTTGTGCCTTTCACATTAAATATCTCCAAAAGAAAAAAGATGTAAAGACTGTTGCTAGAAATTTTAAATACTTCAGCATTTACCTACATTACTTGTGTTTTGGACTGCAAACTCTTAAGAGTAGCCCTAGGCAGGAAATTTTGTACCAAATTACTTCTGTCCCTGTAGATTAAATGTCTAACCTGAAGCAAAATGTGAGCCTGGGTGAACGGAGAGAGGTTCTTAATTGTCTGACAGCCTGCAAATTCCTCTTTTTCTAGTTGTTTTCAAAGGATGGGAAAACAGGGTCCCTAGTGGCAGTGCTGGCATTTTAGGAGGAGGTGTGAAGCAGCAGCTTGTTGTTAGACTAATTATAGCATCTGATCTGTGAGACACTTTCTAATAAGCAGAAGATCTAATGGTACAGCTGAGCAAGTCAGCACTTGGCAGCACACGCCTGCAGGTTTGGGCTCTCCGTGGGTGGGTGGTTAACCTAGTGCAGGGGTAATGCAAACTCTGACCTGTGATATGGATGAAGGATGGAGGACATGCCCAGGAGAGTACTGCTGGGCAGATTTAAAGTGTTTAGAAAAACTCCCCATGCTCTGTCCCAGGTACATTCATATAAAAAGCACCAGCATCTGGAGACAAGTGTGCTTACCCTTGAAGGCTACAACATAACCTGAAATATATTTAAATACAATATTAGAATGAATAACCTAAAGATTACCATGATGTATCATAGCCCCGAGTCCACATGCTGTTTGCCAGTATACCTTCTGACAGCTGGGGTAACAGCTACTTTATCTCCAGGTTTTTGCAGCAGGAGCAGTAACAGGTGAAACAACCCAGCTGCTGGTGGTAAGCTGGGGGATAATTCAGAGTTAGCCTAAGGCTCCCTCTGGAGTTAAAGGAGAGAGATCAGTGCCTCCAAGGAAGGATTCAGAGCTGGGATCAGCGTTGTTCTGGAGAGCTCAGTGTAGGGAAAACCCAGAGAGGTGCTCTCCCTTCGCCTTGCTGGAGGTACGCCAGCGCAGGGGCCACTTTCTGGGTTTTCCCTTGTTACCCGGGGAGAAGAAAACTTGCTAACCTAAATTAGGCTGCAGTGCTGGGACAAAGACATACCACATCGAATGTTGCAAAGGTAAAGGACATTGTCCAAACAAATACTGTGCTTGCCTGAGCATTACCTGAAGTTCAGTTAACTAGTGATTTAAACTCTGGCTGATTTTAGGGGCAGTTTTCTTTTTGTACTATTACATATCTTATCCATGTGGCTTTAGTTTTCAAGTACAAGTGATGCTGTGTGTTGGGTAAACTGTCAAAGGGTTTGATTTTCTGAACGTGTACATCAGAGTCCACAACTCAGCACTCACAAGCTGTAAGAACCACATAAATTAAACACCCACAATCTGAAAAATTTTTTGTAAAGCTCAGACCCTGTATTTTGAGGAGTTTGAAGGCACTTATGAGAGATTTCTTTGTTCAAAACCAGTTCAGCGAGGCCTTGGGATTCCCACTGTTTTTAGTTCAGTTTTCAGCTACTGCTGTACCTCGTCTAGGAGGTGGCACTTGCTGTTCTGACATCTGTGACTATAAAATCAACATCTGTGGAAGTAGTCTTGATACTAACAGGACCATAACTATTTGGAGAAAAGAACCCATCATTTCTACTAGAACCTGAACTCCCTTGATATAATGAGTAGTACTTAAGCAATTAAATAATATTTATCCATGCATCATCTCCAAAATACACAAAGAAATGCATCTCGTAGCAAATATTCGCAAACACAAAACAAAGCTTGATACATGGTTAAACCTTCCTACTTTACAATGCAGACTGGACTAGAAAAAGTAGATCACAGATGTTACTTAAAATCTGGGAAGCATTGCTAAAAGTGAGCAGAAATGTGCTGAAATGAGGGAGCCTTTCTGTTGATTTAAAAGGCCATTAGAACTATGGTGCTGAATATTTTATCTACTTCTAAAAATTGTGACATATATCATTAGCTACTGTGAGATTTAAGCAAGCATATGACAGCTTGTTCCTGCTTTCAACATTTTCAAGGTTTTTTTTATTTTTGGGGGAAGGGGTTGTAGCACTAATGTCAAGGTGTCTTTAAAACCCCCTTTTGCAAAATTCTCTGTGTCCTGACTGCTCTAAAATAACTTACTAATATTTAGCAATAAAAAGTTTAATGAACACAGTACTTGATTACTGAAACAAATAAAAAAACACTGTCTTGTTTTGATATTTAAAAACTCTTTTCTGTCCTGGGCAGAAGCAAGCAAAAGAAGGCCTTTTCTATATAAAGCACAGAACAAACTTTTTGCTGCTAACTGGCAATGCCGCAGCTTGAAGACAGATTGGTTTGCTATTGAGAATCTTGCTAATTCAGTGGATATAGTTTTTCCCTCTTCCTTGATCTACTATATAAAACACTAGGAAATATAGTTGTTTAATGCTTAAGAATCTCTTCTGCTATTTGTGTGTTGATTAGAAAGTGCTTTCACATTTGGTCTTTTTCTATAAAATGTGTATGACTAATCATTACATGATATTTAAGATTAAATTTAGCTAAACAGAGTAATCGTGCTCCCTCCATCCCCAGAAAAAAAAAAAACCAAACCAAGTAATTTTTAAATACTTTTTAATAAATTAATATTCATTCATCAATATTTTCAAAAAGCATCTCTTCATCATTCCATTTTACTATTCTTTTTTTTCACTGCTGAAGAATACCAAAAATACATAGATGTGCCTTAAGCAAAAAGGACTGGGTTTTAGTTTATCATTACAATGGGATGAAATCAACTTAGGAGTTAAACCACCATAATATTTCTACTGTTTATTGACCCTTTGGGCTGTAACAGAAGATAGTTCCAGTTTTCCTTTTTTTTAATGCCTTTTACAAACAAATTATGTGTAAATATTATTTATAGTAGTGTTGAGTTACGATGGAGTTAATTAGCTATGAAATACATTACTCTGGTGTGATTTAATTGAAATTACCATTTTTAGTCTTAAAGCCATCTATGGTTAAAATAATATACTGCAGCTAGTGCACAGGGACAAAAGCCAGAAAATGGGAGGTCAAGGCAAACACTGTTCTTAACACATGGTTGTACGTGTGTGTTTTTGTGTGTAAGAAGTCGTGCTGGGACTGTAGGAACGGAATTGGCAAAAAAAGGCACAAAAAATGTGTGTGTAAGATGAAGTGCTAACCTTAAGTGAGATTTTCCTGGCTTTTTTCAAGTCAAACCAAGACTTGGATCTGTTCAAGGTTAAAGCTGTTTGTGACTAGACCAGTGAATGCGAAATCTTGCGAAAAAGCTGAAACGTCCAACTGCCTACTTTTTGCCATGACAGGCAAGATGGGGAGTGCAGTTCCCTGAACGGGGCTGCAGTAACCTGTTAGGTTCCAGCTGTGCAAAGGGTAAGAGCGTGAGAGAGTCTTCAGAGACTCAGTCCTCTTGCACATGCAGGGCCCTGAAAAATCCACATTCCCTCTTTGCTCTGTACAGAGAGTAATTTTCTGCCTTCTTGGAAATTCTGGTTGAAGCCACTGAAGAACTGATTTCAGCAGGATTTGGAATATACATTTCCATCACAACTAAAATGTCACTTCTTATTGAAGGTTTCTGCCTGACCACATGATTTCTAGGAGGTGGGGCTTGAAGAAAACAGAGTGCTGTGATTAAATCATGAGGGCAGGACCCTCAAATCCCTCTTTTTAGGGTACTTCTTTAGGGCACTTACAGGAAGACTTGCTTGGAGATCATTTCAGTAGGGAAATTTTTCTAAAGCAAAGCCTACCATTTATAATTTTTATTAAAATCAGATAGTTTTGTTTAAACATATTTTGCTATTAAGATAAAAACTTGGGAGAGTTCAATTCTATCTAATACGTACTTTGGGAGGGTGTTAATTGTTAGTTACTTTGATTATAAGGATGACAATGTGCTCTATAATCCCTTCACAGTTTGAAGAGATGTTAGACAGCTCACAATACGTTGCGCTTTACCAATGGGACTTAATGCTGAGGAGCTTTTAAACACCAAGTTTTTCTGCTCCAGCTATGTGGGTTCCTCCGAGGCTCTTCATGCTGTGTAGTAGTCTGCAGATACAGTGCTTAAAGTTCCAGCCACTTCGCACCACTGCCAAGGATGCAGCAGGACTGCGGCGCTGATCCTGCCCACGCCAGCAGCCGGGGTTCTGGTGAACATTCCCAGCCGGAGATCGCACTGCAGCGACGCTGCAAGGCAACCGTGCCGAGCCCATTCATGCTCAAGGAGCAGCCCCAAGGATGGAACTGAAACACATTTGCAACCCAGGCTCATCTATGCTAGAATCTCAGCAAAGTTTCACAGTTCAGCTGCAAATAGGGGTGGGAACTGTAATGGCCTGTACACAGCAGCAACCCAAGAATCAGTGCTCTACTCACAGGTAAATCAAGTACTAGTGAGAGCAGGGGGCAGTCGTTACAGAGCCAAGGCAGCCTTTTCAGTTTCATTCATATTTGGTGGTTTTGCTAGATACATATCCACACATATTTTCCCCCACAGAAGTCTTCAACTAGTATCCAAAGCTCTCTATCTGTCAAAAAATCCCATCGATGTCCAGAGGAATTTCACATGCAGAGAACTGTCAGGGCTAAGCCTGAATTCTGATTTTTAGATCTATTTATGCTACTGTATTTGTTGTTATTTGAGAATGTACATGATAGAAACACTGTTTACAAAAAATATATCTTCTTTTCTTTAGAAAGATTTAGTTCTGATAAATAACAAATTAAGTTTACAGATCTGAAATTGGCATACCTTGATGACTACAATCTACTAGACTGAAAAAAGTTGGAATCCCAGTGAGGGAACGAACTGGGATGAAAACCAAAATAGTCACATTTGCAGGAAGGGTATGTTAGAACACAGTTAATGCTGAAACAAAACATACTCTTGTGATCTGTGATGGCAGCACGCTACCTTGGTAAGTGCAGGCGTATGCACTTTCAGTATATAAATAAAATATGAAAATGCTCCATTACTGAATCAAAGTATCAGAAGTGCTCTATTTGCTCAACTCTAGAGAATAAAAAGTTATAACATCACAGAAACAAAAATATGACATAACATGCGGTCACGATAGCAAGCACAGGGAAGAAAAATATCGAGAAAATATACTTATATGCATATTATGCAAATATATTTTACATTAACATACAATGTTATAAGAATGTTAAATAATATGAATGCTTGTTTAAAAAAGGCTACAGCTAGGTGATTTCATGTAGAAGTAACAAATAACCTGAGACATCTTCTATGCTTTCACTGGAATAACAATCTTTAAATCTACAGCAGATGTAGAACACATTGACAGTAGTTGAATTCTCCGCTAAATTATACTACAAATGTGCTGTTCTCTTTCAGAATGACATGGCAGCTGGAACCAGTCCAAGGGAAGGAAAATGTGCTGTACATTTACAGTACTTACAAAAGATTCATTTCACTGTTGATGGACACTTAAAATGCTTGTTTGAAATATTATAAACGTGTATATGTCTCCAAAGACCTACAACACTCCCATGATCAGCTTGCTTACTGCACAAGAGAAAGCAAGAGACCATTAAAAACTATGCCCATTCAGGACTGGGAAAAGATGTATTATGACATACATAAGCCCAAGAAATTTTAGCAAAGAAAAATAAATTTGGCTTGATGAAATTGTAGTTGATGGGATCTGCAATATAAATAACTTATTTTAAACTTACCAGTGTAACTCTACTGCTTTATGGTTAGTGTGTATGGCAGCATTTACAAAGGATGTTACTAAATACTGACTTTATACATGATTACAGCTGTTTGAAAATTTCTATGACAATCAGTTTTGTAGTGATAATATACAACACTTACTTTCTCAAGGCTTGCTGCTTTGACGACACCTGCCTTTCAATTTAAAAAGTTCCTCTGAAGTGAATTCTATGTTAAAGTGTCCATAACCTCAGAATGAATGTGTTCATGTATGTGTGCATACATATACTTTTACTTTGCAGTATGTGCTTTAAAGTACACACAGTTCTTTGCTACATGTATTCACACATACATGAGTATGGTCTACATAGTAAAAGTTCATATATATATTTTTTTATATATAAATATATATATAAATATATATATAAACTCTGCAGGCAAGTAGTACTTCACTTGTTATAACTGAAGTCCTTTAAAAAAACTCAGTCACTCAGTTAACATAGTATAGCCAGTAAATTAAGTTGAAAAGAGAAAATGTGAATGGAAACACCATTCTTGACCATCTGTCGATAGCATTCACATCCGTTAGATTGGGGATTTTTATTTTCAGTTGCGAAGACCTTCTTCGTAAATGGCCCCTCCTGCTATGGGAGCCTGTTCTTTCTGATGAACGCCTTCCAAGGCTTTCACGATGTGAGCTTTGCTTTCTGTACTGGATTCCTGAGTTGTCAAAGGATATAGTTGAATTTCGAGCTTCTGTAACGCTGGTGGTGACCTCGCTGCTTGCTACCTCATTGTGAATTTCAAGCGATGTTAGCAGAATGTTTCCATGGGTGTCCACCTAGGGGGCAAAAATAGAAACATAAATTCTTTCAAAAGTCTTGACATCAATGAGCAGAATGTGGGTGTATGTAAATCTCCAAACCCATACATATCTAAAAAAAAAAAGTATTAATTTTAAGCATGTGATGATCTTAAAAAAGAAATGGCACTATTCAGCTGCCTAAAATTAGGCAAGTACTTAAATACTTTCACAAACAGGGTTATCATCATACTACCAAATATCCAGTACAAAACCCTAGTTGGCAAACTCCACTGTTTTCTTCTCCCTCTAAACCAGCCACATTTTAAAGGATGATGTAGTTCAGTGAAACCTCTGCATTGCTGGCAATGGAGGGAGAGAGTAAGGGATGGATCCTCTCTCTGATACAGCAGGAAATTAAATTAAACTGGACTAGCTTTTTTTTTTCCCTATCTGGGATCTAAAACCAGGTAAAAAAAGTGCCTGTGAAGTTTGCTAAAATCACAAGAACAGTCCTGGTGTGCTGAACTCTGCATTTTAGAATCACAGGGCTTATTTACAACCTATCTCCTAAAGCTTTCCTTCCAAAGTCATTTGCACAGTTTTCCAATCATGCCAATTCCTAACTGCAGGGATTTTCTGTCTGGTTGATTGATCTTGAAAACCAGTGAACTTAAGGCATAGAAAAAAAGCTGCTGAACTGAGGAAATAGGTGGCACTCTTCCTTTCCACCTCCCTATTCCAGAGGCAGTGACCAGTGTTTAGCACAAACTATACTTATCACGCTAACCAAGTCAATACTTCTGTTGAGAGAAACTTGACAGTGGTTTCTATGTAGATATCTTGGTTTAGTATTAATAATACTTTGCTTAATTTAATAGCAACTGCAACTACAGCAAGGTCAGTGTTTGTGTTAACAGTAAACTATACTCAGTCAAGGACTGGGCATCACCCTGACAGACAAACAAACAGGTCCCTGGTCAGCCATATGACAGAGAGCTTCCATACAAAAATCATCAAAACCCGGTATAAATTTACAAGCACAGAGAAATGCAGTGCCATTTTCAGTTACGGAGAAAAAGGTCTTGATCATTTAGAATCTTAAAATCTGGGCCAGACTCTCCAGTCTTCCTGAGTGGCAAAAGAGGAGCAGCACAGAGCTGTGTATGGTTCCTTCAGTCCAGAAAAACTTAAGAGTTCTCAGGAGTGGCACTGATGAGAAGTTCGAAGCAATGCTGTCTGAATCAGTGTTTGGTAGTTTCTTTGGTGGGGCAGCACATCCCCCATGCCCCAGGCCCTACATGCTGGAGGATATGCAGTCAGTACAGGTAATGCAGGGATCAACTCCAAATTTTCTGCCAGTTTTGGGGCAAGAAAAAAATGGCTGAAGGTAAAATAAATGCTCTGTGCCGGGTATTTTCAGACAGTTAACACACGTGTGACTCTGTTCAAGAGAATTTAGTTCTCCATGTCAGAAATAGATAGTGAATCATGGAATACAGGATAATTTCCAGTTTTACATATGCAATTTATTCATCCATAATTCATCACGCAATTAATACATTTTTCTAACCTGCCACATGATCTAGCTGTGTGAACTGTGTAGCAGTTTAACATCTCATTCTAGAAGCATCAGTTTAAAAGTGGTCGTAAAAACAGACTATTGTCACAGCTTTCTGAAGTTTGCACAGTCATCTGATACCACGTCCTTTGCAAGCTCTGTGTGATGGATTAAAAGTATGCGCAGCTATGTGTCTGTCCATATGCATTTAACTTTTTTCATTCTTATTAAAATTTTGTGAAATGGATATTTCATTCATCAATTATTGATGCTTCAGCTTATCTCTTCTCAGGGAAGACAATTATGATAGTATATCAGTAATGCTTTGCCAAGCTGCTTGCAAATGGAAAATAAGAATATAAAATGCTATGAATGATATACAGGCAAGTAGGAAAAAAATCCTAAGGTATCTAACAAATCCTGCTGCTGTAGGCAATGGCACATTATGCTGATGAGTGCCTATAAATAAAAATAAACAACATGAACGAAAATAATGGCATGAAGAAGCCTCAGTGGTGATTAAGAATTTATTTTCTCCATGGCAGAAACCCTTTGGGTACCAAAGTAAGATCATGAGGTTTGTAGAAAGGAGTCCATGCTGTTGAGCAATCCCTGTAACCAGGGAATAAACACAAGTGTAAAATACAGTCATGGATATCATCACTACTTATGGTGGTCTCCGAAAAGTACTGATTCAGTTTCTTCTATTTTTTTTTTTTTCCCATTAAGAGTACAAATTATGATCAGGGTATTTTTTATGCAATGAATAAAATACCTCAATAACCAGGTTTTTCCTTATGAAGCTTAAAACTAAATCTCTCATCCAGACCCCCATGGCATCAAATGTCATCTCCTTTCCCATCTCCTCCTAGGCTTTGAGAAATGTCCTTCAGCTTACTAAAAATGTCGTAGCAGTGACCATTTTGGTGGGCTTCACCCTGAGAGCCTTGCCATCTCCTTGCTGGTCTCTACTCCTTTTCCTTCCTTCCACCACCACAGATGCCAACTGCTTTTTCTCTCAGGACTTCCTGATTTCTCCTGATTCTGTCTGCCACCTACACAGACACAGACATCAGCCCATCCTGGGTACTCTGTCCTGCACTGAGCCTGGACTGTTGTGAGCTGTCAGTTGAAAGCTTGTATTATGGAGGGTACACCTATGCATTCAGGCTTCTCCTGATTAAGGAATTAATTTTATTCCTATTATTTCTTTGCATGGCATAACCTTCTTCACCTTATCTGCCACCTTCAAGTGCCACCTTAACGTGGCTTCTGCCTTTTATGTGCTAACTTTTCACTGTTTGTCACTGCATCTACAAATCAAACCAGAAAGGCGGTCAAGAAAGCTGCAAATTCTGTGTAAATTCTTCTTCTGAAGATACCATTATGTCCTATGAAGCTGCATGACAGTATACATTTTTCTCAAAATGTCAAATGAAATGTATTTGGAAAGATACTTTTGAAATTCATCTCTTTGTTAATGGAGTAACAGGCTTGCATGTCAAATATGAGGAAGGAGCAGATGGAGAGAAGAAGGGGTCTGCAGAAGCTAAATAAGCCTCTGGTCCACAGATACTCTTGAAATTTATTCTCTCAAATTGATTCCTTCAGAGGTTTTGAATAAACCACCTAAGCCCTCGACAACATTAGAGCGCTATATGCTAATACTTTGTGACAATCTTAAGGTGGTGTCTTAAAGCGTGAATACTTAATGCATGCAGCATGTTAGAAAGTATTTGCACATAAACATGACTTTGGAATCATTTAAGCAATGATTTAAGTTACTTTGACAAGGGTGCACAAGCTCTCTCAACGAATAAAGAAGCAAACCAATAATGGCAGGGTATCCTGTGCAAGTCACCTCATGTTTGCCTGAATATACAGGGACGGCAAAATCCTCCATGGTGAACATGAGTGTTGCTCAGTGGCTCCCGGGAAAATGTTACCTCAGGTATAGATTAAGAAAAGTAGCTGACTGGATTACAGACAGTCATGGCTACATATGACAAACCAGGACAATGTCTTTGATACAACTTTAGTTTTAAGCCTTAAGACCCTTACAATATAATTTTATCACCTGGCCCAAAAATGCCATTCTGTGCACTGGAAATTCTCCCCAATGCTAGTACCAGGCTTTACTCTTAAATGCCGTTATAAATCAGAGATGACACTGCGGATTTGGCCAATTTCCCCTCAATTCTTATCATCCTTCTTTAACCAAAATATTTCTCTTTTGTTACTTCTCTTCCAACCCTGTGCTTCCATTCTTTTTGCACCCTTCTATCTGCCCACTGTAGCTCCACCTGAAGCCATTCCTTCCCATTTCTCCACTGTGGTCTCCATGGTTGAATCTCACATCTCCTTCCCAACACAAGTAAGGGTTGGTTGTTTCCTTGGAGTGTTTCCCAGTGAACTCATCAAAACAGATGAAAACAGCTGAGTACCAAATCACTGATTAATTCCCTGCTCAATCAGCATGGATACAAATATGCAAAACGAGTGCTCTTATTTCAGAATCAATTTTTATTAAACTCCATCCCTCCTGCCTCTGAGTAAGTACAGCTCCTGCACCAAAGTGAAGTGACTGAATCTCACGTAAGTCCACTTTGAGAAGCAGATTCACTTTTGAAGGTTCACCATTTCTGAACGATACATATTACAGTACAAGTGAAAAATTCAAATACTCCAGCAGCCTAATGTCATTACACAAAAATGACCGTCACTCACCTAACTGAAGCCAGAAGGAGGAGATTTAAGATAATGTTCACAAAGAACCTGTTCCTTGCTTTTGGAGGAACACCATGTCACCAGTGGACTCGTATTGTATGTTCTAGGTCCAAAACTTTAATGTCCTGTTGTATCTAGGAAGTCCTGAGTCTGCTTCTTAATTCAACCCAGGATCCAGGCTCATTTAGATGTTAGCTGTTCTATTTTTAAGAAACAAGATATAGCAACTGCTACTGAATATCTTTCCCCAATATTTTTTTGAAAACTTCAACTTTAATACCAGTTTGAAAGCACTTTACTAGGGCCAGGAAACTACCATAAGGCTCGATTTATTATTAGGTAGAGTCTGAATTGTTTCAAGTTCATTTAGTTCTCTGTTTAATATTCCAAAAATTTTAAGGGGTAAGTCTTTCACTCTACTACACAAAAAGAGGAAGCATTTTGCTCAAACCCCATAGGTATGTTTAGTTGTTCATCAGTCCCAAATTTTTAAATACCATGTAAACACTTCCCATCATGTGAAGCAATATAAATGCAAATAGGGGGTTTAAATAACATAATGAAGAGCTTTGTCTCTGTAGTTCGTCTTGCATTATTTTACATCAAAATTAGTATTCAAGTCATACAGAATCACAGAATATTCTGAGTTGGAAGGGACCCACAAGGATCATCTGGTCTGACTCCTGACCCCGCACAGGACCATCCCCAAGAGTCACACCATGTGCCCAAGAGTATTGTCCAAACCCTTCTTGAACTCGGTCAGGCTGGTGCTGTGACCACTTCCCTGGAGAGCCTGTTCTGGTGTCCAACCACCCACCGGGTGAAAACCTTTTTTCTAATATTTACCCTAAGCCTTCCCTGACACAGCTTCAAGCCATTCCCTTGGGTCCTGTCACTGGTCACCAGAGACATCAGTGTCTGCCTCTTTCACCTTCTTTACTTACGCATAAATGGTTTTCTGACATGTAGAACAATATGCAATTAGGCCTTAAGTTTTATCTGGGCTTAAAGCTAAATTCATTGACCACATTATGCTTTGGATATTTTAAAAATAATTTAAAACTGCAAGCAAAACAAAAATTATAGTATCGAGTGTTCTCCCTGAGTCTAAAAGTTACTACTTCTCTCACTGCCATTTAAATATGTTTATATTAATTAATAAGCACCAAAAAACTAAAAGAGATAATTATGTTATATCAGCTTAGTAGATGAGCCCAGGATACCTAGCAGAACTGGGAAGACAGAAAGACCTTGAAAAACAAGGAAAGTATGAAGAAGCAAACTAATTAGGAACTTCCATATTATTATCACTGTCTATCAAGTAATAATGAAGTTTGACAATTAACCTTGATGTATTTCAATGGGGGAAGAAAAGGAAACAAATGCATAGTCCCCCTTTGCCCTGTATTTCCCATTGTCTGGATTATTACAGTCTCTGAGCTGTACTATGAATTGCACATACAATCCTTCTTATTGTGTCAGGATTTGCACGATTCATACTTGTGCAAAGTGGCTGCAAAACAAAATTAGTACATGTATGAGCCTCCCAGAGCACAATTAATGTCCTCACCACGAGCTACAGGATGAGAGTTCTTCCCACAAGAACTGTGTTTATCACCCTTGACAGATATATTTCAAAATTTGGTACCTACTCATCACACTCATATTTCAAAAAATATCCCACTGTTCAAAACAGCACTGAAAAAAGTATCTAGGAAAGATGAAGATGCACAGGAGAATACTGCCAGTTTTGCTATTCTTGTACTTCCCAATTTAAACCAAGTGATAATTCTGCCACAGAAGCCAAGATATTAATTTTCAGAATAAAATCCCACTTATGAGAAGGGTTGCTACAATTAAAACTGCTAAGTAGATGTAAGTGGCCTGAGCCTCTATTCTCAGCAATGCCTGGTGGGAAGCTGCTGCCTTGGCCAGCAGCGGGGGTTTGAGCCAGGAATCTCCAGAGCTAAAAATACATGCAGACACTGCCTGATGAGAAGGGCCTTTTTATAAAGGGTTATGCATTATTCTTGTCAGAGGAAGCTCTTCCCACATGTCTGACAGCCATTGGGGATTTGAAGCTTTAATGAGTTTGTGTGATAGTTACCCTCCTGACTGATACTCTGGGACTGAACTTTTAGTCCCACCAAACTGAAAATGTAAATTGCCAGTTCGAACCAAAAAGCAGTGTTATTAGCAGGGGACTTTAACATATCACATAACCTCTGTGGATTGGCCCAGAAGGAACAATGTCCAAAACACATGCTCACCATCTGATTATACAAGTAGCCTGTACCACAAGAGTGAACAAGTGAGAACAGGATTGCCCTAAAGCTCTCTCAAGCTGATTTAGCTGTAAATTAGGCTGTATCTGAGCCTTATTTAAAATAAACAATTTATGTAGCAAACCTGAAAGCTTTGAGAGCTACAAATGAAGCCTGGATTTGCCAACACAAACAGGAGAAATGGATTTGATTCATAACAGTGGTGATCAGTTTTCAAAGGAAACATTTTTAGAGGCTACCTATTCTTCTCTGAGTTTGTCCACAATCAGAGATTGATTTGGATTCCTTTAATTAATTCCTTTAATTAAGGAATCAATACCCTATCAGAAGAAATATTTTATGAAAAATCAAAATTAATTTCTTCCTTTATCCTAGAGCTTGCCCTCATATATGAAGCAGAGCGTCAAGGTTTTCAAAAGAGAGTTTTCAATCCCAAACTGGTATGTGTACGAAAATCAGTTATACACACAAAAAGGCAGCATCCTATTTCGTCTCAGTAACTATAGTTTACTGTGATAGGCTGGAACAGTTCACTGAGGAATACTATTTACAGTGCATTATCTGAAATAAAATGTGATGCAAAAGCAGTCAAAAGAAGAGACGGCTAAGTGTGAAATTTTCTTTGTAGTCAGCTGCTGATCCACAGATGAGTCACTCATAAAGGCTCACTCAGGTTTCATCTCATCACCAGCTCTGAATCTTCTGAAACCTTTTCCAGAGATTCAGTTTAGTCAGACGTGCTTCAGCCATCATGCCACCTTCAGCAGTGCTACACAGGAGAATACAGCGCAGAGTTTTTCTCTCCCCACTGCTTTTCTTCGTCACCTCTGCTCTGCAACATGAGGACACTGGCTGTGCCAATTCCACGCTGCAGGAGCTCTTCTTTCCCTTACACCTGGAGCTATGTGGCTCATTGGTTTCAACACATGGACAGAGCTGGACAGCGAGCCATAATGGGAGCATTGAAGCCAACAGACAGCTCAGCAGCAGCAGCAGCTGCTGGAGCCCTCCCTCAACACAGCAAGCCTTAGTGGTAGCATATTAGGATTAACTCAGAGAGAAGTACCTAAAAGCCTGGCACTGGAGAGGCACATCCATAGCAGCAGCACCAAAATGGGGGTGGCTGTGCCAGTTTTGGCTTTTCAAACCAATAACCGCTGACGCAGGACAATGCAAAGGCATTCATTATGAAGAAGAGTTACTGAGCATGAAGAGTAAGTGCTTTGCAAAGCAATTATCAAATAAAACACAAACATACCCACATCTGTGGATTTCGTGGTCTAGAACATTTTTTTTATTAAAACTCCCCTGCTCTACAGTCCAGTAAGACTAAGAAAGCATGAAAAGCCCTTTTGCTACTATAAGAGGAGTGTTTATAACCAAGCCTGCTAACTTGCACTCCAGACTTCAGTTCTCTGATGTGTAAAAAATAGACTACTATAGTAGTATCCAAGCTGGTTCTACTGGTTTCCATGGGCTAAAACACTTCTGAGTGAAAATAACATGCCATTTTTCCACTGCCTTCTCTTGTTCCCTTTGCCTGAGAGAAAGACACTGTCTCAGCAGCACTGCCAGTCTTGGGAACCATAAAAGCAAAGCTTTTTTTGAACTCAGAGCCTGAGCACCAGGCAATGTGTTGAGCTGCCCCTTCTCTGGTAGTGCTGCCTCCCAACACAAGAGATTTCCACAGCACCACAGCCCCTCCTGACTCTGGCTGGACCTGATACATCACCAAGTTGTTCTGTCACCACACCCACAAGTTACAGCATCTGATGTGGGCAATAAATTGAATAATGTTTATTTTTTTATTTGGTTCAGTTTGGTTTATGTTTTGTTTTGTTTTGTTTTTCTAGCGCCCTGAGCTAGTATTCTTAATCAGTGACAGGCAGCTCATACACATGGTTCATAAACAAGCAAATTCAATTACTAAAACAAAACAGCAACAGAGCAACCCAAAATAGAAATCAGAAATAAACTAATAATAATGCCTTCTTCCAGTTTTATATTTGAACATTTTTCAATCTTCTTTCCAGCACAGCATACATTTGACAGTCATGAAATAGTGGTGATAAGTGCAAAGTGGGCTGCCTGCTTTCGGCATTCTTCCTTTCTTTAAAAATGTCACTCAGCCCCAAATCACATAAGATTGGAAGTATTTCCCAGGATTAGAAACCTTCCCTTTCTGAATGGAATTCTACTCCATGGAAGACTGAAGCCTCAGCAAAACCACAAAACCAGTAGTTTCACTGAACTTGCACAAAGTAGTCTTCATGTGTGTCTCTGAGCCTCCTTTACTGTGCAGGATTGGTGTACACTGTGTGAGCCTCTCTCGAAACACGCAGCACCTGAGTCCCAACTCTAAAGCAAGAAGCAAGCAACTGCTATTTCCATCAGATTCAATGATTTTCAGGAGTCACCAAAGCAGAGATTGGAAGTTAATTACTCTACTATCCCTGAAGAGGTCAGAACCAAGGTTGCAGAGCTTTAAGGTACTGTCTTCCATAGAAAGTATGCTAAAAACTCTAGCATGACCCTGGTCCTGCTGCATCCATGGATATCTGTATAGCATGGTAAATAGTGGACATGATCCAGAACATAGAAACTGTTTTCATTTTCCTGCTTCACGGCTATGGTGTCTTGAAGCCATAGTGAACTTTGTCCAAAGTACATCTGTTAGAGGTATTTTCCCTGGGATGTGAATCTTGAAATCCATGGGACCTCTTGCCTGTTCTGATCAATTCCCTATGCTTTGCATTTGCCCATGTTCATCAAATGAGAAATTCAAATTCGACATCCTGCATGCACTGAATCTTCCATCTATGTTTTGTTTCAAAGGAAGATTTCCAATTAGCTCTACCTAATATTTCTGTCTGTTTCTGTTGCATGCTGGCACTGCTTCTCTGAAGGCACTGAATCCAGAAACTGCTACAAAGCTCTGCTCAATTCCCCAGCTGAGGCCTGGGGACAAAATGTTTTCTACGTAGAAAGGAACCATACCACATTATTTATCCTGTGTCACTTGAACTGCAAATATTCACAGTCAGTATGAGTGCATGTGATTCTACAAAGCATACAGAGTTCCCTTTCACACCTGGGACTCCAAGGGACAAAGTAACACACTCATCTTTAAACTCTGGTATGCTGAATTGGTATCCTTATTTGATAGAGTCATAGAATCTCTTAGGTTAAGAAGTTCCCCAAGGTCATTGAGTCCAACTGTTAGCCCAACACCACGTTCACCACTCAAGCATGTCCCCACATGCTGCATCCACATGACTTTTGAACACTTCCAGTGATGGTGATTCCACCACTTCCCTGGGCAGCCTGTTCCAATGCCTGACTTCCTTTTCTGTGAATAAATGTTTCCTAACATAGAATCTAATCCTCCCCTAGTGCAACTTGAGGCCACTTCCTCTCATCCTGTCGCTTGCTACAGGGAGAAGAGACCAACCCCCACTGCACCACAACCACGTCTCTAAGTGCCACATCTGCACGTCTTTTAAGTATCTCCAGGGATAGGGATTCAACCACTTCCCTGGGCAGCCTGTTCCAATGTTTGACAACCCTTGCTGCGAAGAAATTTTTCATTCATGCACAGTTGATATTAAACCAGCAAAAAAATCAGAACAATTCATGATATTTTCTTGGGATGCTTCAGAAACAAAAGAAAAGGTTCTAAGTCAAAAGCGAGGAAAAAAGTTTGCTGTATGGTACGAGCAGATCCAGGATAAAGAAAAGGCATGAACTGGGTATGAAAATATACATTTTCATTAGTTAAGGTACTACTGATTATTTTGACAATTTAGACAAATTTATCTCAAGATAGAAGAACTGTCAGACATGGGGTAGTATTGGACCCATTAGCGAGTCTTGTACTGAATTATGTAAATCATTTAAATGGATGAGATTCGCCAGATGGTTTCCAGCAGGAGAACTAAACCTCAGTGCATACATCTGCATTACCTGCTTGCAGTTAAAATCTTCACCACGGCTTTCAATTCAAATACTCTTTTATTTCCCCATCTGTATGTTTTTATTATTATGGCTATTTATTTTTCCAGTAAAGGGAATTCCTTTGTCCTGATATTTTAGTTCTAAGTAGTGCTGCCAACTGTGATGAGAATCTGGTTTCGTAATATAGTGGACAAAAATGTGTTTATTGGTTCACAATTGTTTCACATATATGAGTGCTGATAATTAGGTGTAGCTATGCATTACATTTATATAGCAGACAGAATCATTAGGATAAACAAATATAGCTTGAAATTACTTTTATGATACTGGTTTTGAAAAACAGGTAGTAGTTTTGTCACTGTGAACTCTTCTAATTTATAGCTGATAGAAAAAAAGCAGTCTTACTCAACAGAACTGAATGAAAAAGCATCACTGGGAGCATTTTAGTAAAAAAAAGAAAGATGTTCTATTCAAACTGACACAGCTTGTTAATGTCAGATACTGCTGAATACCTTGAATTTTTCTTCCAAAGGGTAAAAAAGGAGGTATTCACTGGATAAAGTAACACTCCAGGCAAGGAAATAGGCTGGAGCATAATCAGCACAGACCTTGCCAATACCATGCTTCAGAAATTAATCTGAAAGTTTCTTTAGGACTTACACTTTTCTGCTGGTCTTAAACAGCAGCAGATCACAATGCCACACACAGCATTGAACTATGCTGGCCAATTAATTAGCATGGCAGAACTAATCCTTTATCTGTTCTCTCCCATGGTAAATGCATCTGCTCTAAGTGAAGTGAGGAAAAGTGTGCTCAGATCCTGGATTTGCTTACATAGGCAATGTACAAAGGCACTTAAAAATCACAGTTAGATTGTATTTGATTCAGACAAATAAATGCCTTTGTAGATCTGAGCCTTTATTTTCAAGCTAGCTGCCCTCCCACTGTCTTCCTCTTACACTTACTTGTCATACAGATCATACTCACTTCCACGTCTGTATGCCTACATATATTCTTCTACGTCGGTTCCTGAAAATGAAAATGCCCAAGTCTGTCCACAAAAAGATGTGGTTGGTTGTCACCAGATGGTGATGTTTTTAGGCAAGCCTTTTTGGTTTTTTTCATACCAATACAGTTTTTCATACCATACGTTGCAGTCTTTGCAGTGTAAAAATAGAGAGAATATATATAGATTGAAGAAACCTACCCGATTGCCTTCAAACCTTGAGCGATCATTGTTTGCCTTTGCTGTTTTTTCTGCAAGTTTCTTCTGCCTTTGAGGGCCTTTTCCAAAGAAAATGTAGTTGACAAAGGCATATTCAAGTAAGGCCAAGAAGACAAACACAAAGCAGCCCATGAGATACATGTCAATGGCTTTAACATACGGAATTTTAGGCAAAGTCTCTCGCAAGTGAGTGTTGATTGTTGTCATAGTCAGCACAGTCGTAATTCCTACACAAAGAAAAGAGATCACATATCTTACAACTCCAAGCATTAATGTTTATTTTCCTTCTTGGCAAATATGCCTCGTCAGTGGGAAGAAGCTTAAAAATTTGTAAAAGATGTCTTGCAGGTGACACCACTGCAAAAGAAAGCAAAATTAAAACTTGATGCATTATTATTCTGTTACAATTATTTCCTTCATATGAGCGGGGGAACAGCTAACAAGGGGGTCTGGCACCACTGCCATGAGTTAACGTAGCTTCATGGAAGCCAGTGTAGCTGTACTGAACATCTCTTCCATGAAGACCAAACTGACGTGCAACAGGAACAGTGTTCATACTGATGGTAAAAGACTTCTCCCACAGTTTTAAATTTCTAAGAGTTAGGCAGTTGGTTGATGTTAGTCCTGTTGGGCCTCCCTGTAGTGGATGGGGAGAGACAGGCACCTTTCTAGGGCAGTTCATCCTATCTATTTTAGCTACCTATTTCAGGAAAGGACAATATATAAGTGGAATTTGAGATGACTGATTTGGAGCAGTAGGCTAGTTGCATAGAAAGAAGTGAGGTGAGCAATGACAGACAGACAGGTATCTGAATTTTTGGAAGGAAGAAGGAGGGAGAGCAGCATTTTTATAGCAACAAACTGGACACTAATAAAATATCTAAGAAATACCTACATCAACCTTATGTCAAGTTATTTATCTAAGGATGGACATAGCACCTGAAAATATATTACAGAGCACTATTTTTAAAATCTGGAAAGAAAAGCAAATTTATTGTCTGTCTGCCTGAATTCACAATAAACTGCAGGATCTGTATCTCTGCTGGAAATCTTATGGGAATTGCAAATCACAGGTTGCTGAAAACACTGATTTGTGGAGTAAGTCTACATTTCAAGGCAAGGCATTCTATCAGGTCTCCTCCATTACTATTTTCTTTGATTCCATAATTATACCATCAGTTTATAAGTACTCACTAAAACACAGGCAGAACAAAAATAAAGGACGAAATAAAATTGCTGCCATACAATAAAGCACAGCTTCTTTTACCTGAAGAGACAGAAATAAAGACAACATAACTCCAAATCAAGCTGTCAGTGCAAGCACTGTCACTCCAGGGAACTGTAGTAATACCCTATGAGATCGTGTAACAGATATTTTATATATTTAGTAGGTTAGTGTCATGCAGTTTTCAGTGCTTTTCCTCTAAACTGTGAAGCAAGTGTGCATTGATGTCAGATGTCTGGTGATCTGGAACATTAAGCACACTGAATATAAAGGTGGCTATCACTAACCAAAGGGAAATACATTCCCTGGGAGAGCCTGAAACCCTGCGGCCGTATGTCCTTCTGAAGATCAATAATTTATTTTAATGCTGGAGGAGAAGAAGCTGACAGTTCCCTAAGACAAAAAAAATAAGATAATCTTGTGATTATAGTCCTTCCCACAAGGAAGGACTCTAGACATTATTTTTCTCCTCACCCAAAGGACTGAATTTAGGAACTTACAGGGCTAACTAGCAAAAAGTCAAGAGATCAGAATTGATAGATTTGCATATTTCTCATGAGATCAGCCCTATATCCCCCTCTATCTGCAGTGTCCATAGCACATAGTCTCTGGAATGAGCTGGCCTTTGCTTTGTACCTTGGCTTCACTCTGGAGGCAACTATTTGGTTCAGCGCAGCAAGGGATCAGGCACAGGGGCAAAACATGGAAGTGAATGAATAGAATCAGGCTCTTACAGAGAACACAGGCTTCTTGCAGACGGTGAGTAAAAGTTTGTCTCTGTGTCCCAAGACTTGCACAGGGAATGCTTCCTCGAACAAATACCTAGGAAATCAGGTATACCTCCTCTGTACTGCGCTTTTCAGAGCCAATTATATATGTCCAAAGGTGCTATGTTGCCTCTAAACTTTTACACCACTTCATATTAGGGTACCATGTAAGTTCACAGATGATACTTTACTGGGAGCAGCTGTTGCCTCCCCTGGAGGCAGGAAGGCCTGGCAGAGAGACCTCGACAAATTAAGAGGACTGGGCGGGCAATCACCAACCATACGAAGTTCATTAAGAGGAAGTGCCAGATTCTGCACCTGGGATGGGGCAAACCTCAATGTACAGACAGACTGGGGAACAAAAGCTGGAGAGCAGTGCTACAGAAAGGGCTGGAGGTCCTGGTCAATGGCAAGTTGAACATGAGTCAGCAGTGCCCTGGCAGCCAGGAGGGCCACTTGTGTCCTGGGGTGTATCAGGCACAGCATCGCCAGCTGGGCAAGGGAGGGGATTGTCCTGCTCTGCTCTGCACTGGTGCAGCCTCACCTTGAATATTGTGTGCAGTTTTAGGCACCACAATATAAAAAAGATACTGAACTATCAGAAAGTGTCCAATGGAGGGCAACAAGGATGGTGAAAGGCCATGAGGGGAAGCCGTTATGACAAGTAAGTGAAGTTACTCGGTTTGTTCAGCCTGGAGAAGAGGAGATTGAAAGGATACCTCATTGGAGTCTACAACTTCTTCATGAGGGGAAGAGGAGGGACAGGCAGTGATCTCTCCCGTGTGGTGACCAGTGACAGGACCCAAGGGAATGGCCTGAAGTTGTGTCAAGGGAGGTTTAGGCTGGATATTAGAAAAAGGCGGTTCACCCAGAGGGTGGTTGGGCATTGAAACAGGCTCTCTAGGGCAGTGGTCGCAGCACCACGCCTGGCAGAGTTCAAGAAGTATTTGGACAATCATCTCGGGCCCATGGTGTGACTCTTGGAGATGGTCCTGTGCAGGGTCAGGAGTTGGACTTCTGTGGGTCCCTTGTGGGACTTTCCAACTCACCATTTTCTGTGATTGTGTGATACCAGCTTAAGACTCAAAAGAGGGGCTGTACAAAGGAACATAGGATTAGACCCATAATACTGAACTTTACGATACAAACATCACAGACATAATCGTCAAGGCGCTAATTGTTTTCTGAGAAGAAACTGTTGGATGGATTTTTGTCCTCTCAAAAGGACTTACTATCAATTGGAAACACCTGATCTGAGCTTGCCTTGTACTCTCTGATTTTTGTTCTAATATTTGTCTTTCAGTACTTGATGAACTTGTCAGGCCACATGAGTCAGTCTTGCTCCTTAAACAAGGAAAACTCTCATGAACCTGTAATAGAAGGGCACGGAATGTCACTGGGTATGGTAACTTCTGTCTAACCATCTGTTCTCTGCAGTCCTGGCCAGTAAGTATCTAGATGCTGACTGATGTGTTTCAAGTGCTCCCCTCACTTGGTCCACCTGGGTGGATCTCTGGTATCCAGTAGTTCATTTATGAACACATCAGAGATATTTGGACTCTATGCCCCACTTCCTGTTAAGCTACTACTTAGCTTCAAGCTGCTAAACAAACACTGGCTGCTGAGTGGTAACACCAGACTGTGTCATACCCATACGCACCAGCTAATCCATGGTATCTGCAGAATTACTGCACAGTAACGGCAGTTAATCTACAGTATCTCCAGCTACCCAGATTCAGATGCTGGGACATAATACGTTGCACAAAATTGGCTATGCTGCCTGCTTTGGTATACAGGACCTTGGGAGGTATGGGGTAAGGAAACAGAATCACAGTGACATGGGTTGGATTCTGGGTTTGCTGTGGTACATTACAGAAAAATAATATGGAACTAGGGAATACGTTCCTGTTTTAAGAAAATAAGAGAATACAGCACAAACTTAGTGACAAGTTTTGGGTAGGAAGGTATGTGTAATTGGGAGGCACAGGGCTGAAGACAGAATTTGGAATGAGATGAGAGGCGGAAGTTTCTATAAGGATTTACAGATCCATTTCATCTTCCTTAGCTATGGCTCTCCCTGAGTATGCTTCGGTAAAAGATGAAATATTTGCTGATGAAACATATTGTTATAGAATCTGTCCTGGTTCTGGCCAGGACAGGGTTAATTTTTGCAGTAACCAGGAGGGGGCACGGCTAGGACCCAAAGGTTATTCTATACCACCTCACATCATTGCCAGAGGTTTCGGGAAGGGAGTCTTTTTCTGGGAGGAAAGCTTCTCTTCAGGTTGGGGCAGTGCGGCCAACCGTTGGGTCGTGAGTTCCGCAATGAGCGTTTTTGCTTGTGAATCACTCTCTCTTTTGTACAGTTTTGTTATTAGTATGTTGCTGATACTGTTCATTTTCTTGTCTCATTGCTGTTTCCAGCAAATTGTTTTTACCTCAACCTGGGATGTTTGCCTTTTGTGCCTCCAATTCTCTTAAGCTACCCGCAGGGGGAACAGGGAGAAGGGGAAGCAAGAGGCAGTGTGGTTTTAGTGGGATCATTAAATTGGAGAATACCATTCCTAAACTATGACAGAATCACAGAATGGTTTGGCTTGGAAGGGACCTTAAACACCGTCTAATTCTAAGTTTGCTGCCATGCCCAGGGACACCTTCCACTAGATCAAGCTGCTCAAAGACACATCTAACCTGGCCTTCAACACTTCAAGGGATGGGGCATCCACAACTTCTACGGGCAACCTCTTCCAGTGCCTCACCATCCTTACAATCAAGAATCTCTTCCTAATCTAAATCTATGCTGTCATTTTGAAGCCATTCCTCCTTATCCTGTCACTACATGTCCTTGTACAAAGTCCCTTTCCAGCTCTCTTGTAGGCCCCCTTTGGGTACTGGAAGGTGCCATAAGGTTACCCCAGAGCCTTCTCTTCAGGCTGAACACACCCAAGTCTCTTGGCCTGCCTTGAAAGGAGAGGTGCTCCAGCCCCCAGCCAGCTTCGTGGCCCTTTTCTGGACTTGCTCCAATAGGTCCATGACCTTCTTATGCTGGGGACCCCAAACCAGGATCCAGTATTCCAGGTGGGGTGTCATGAGAGCAGAGTCGAGGAGAACAATCACCTCCCTCACCCTGATGGCCACGCTGATTTTGGTGCAGCCCAGGACACAGTTGGCTTTCTGGACTGCAAGCGCACATTGCTGGGTCATGTTGAGCTCCTTGTCAACCAAAACCCCAAGTCCTTCTCCTCAGGGCTGTTTCTCAATGCAGTCTTTGCCCAGCCTGTACTTGTGCTTGGAATTGCCTGACCCACATGCAGGATTTTGCACTTGGCCTTGTTGAACTTCATGAGGTTCATGTGGGTTCACCTCTCAAGCTTGTCAAAGTCCTTCTAGATGGCATCCCTTCCTCCAGCGTGTCAGCTGCAAAATTTTCTAGTCACCTTCCCTTATTTAAAGGATACCTTGATCTGAAAAGTTCTTGGGCAGAAATCACACACCTGTGCCAAATCCATGTTTTTCTGTCATGAGGTAAATGACACTTTAAGCATAAACATGCACTTAACATACCATGTACTCTGAGGGCATGTTATGGTCCATAGCTGATATGCCCCTGTGTGTTGAACTAGCAATGGTTCTTGAAGTCTGTTCCTGTCAGTGTCAGTTAAAGCATCCAGGACCTCAGGAGGAGGCTTGGAATTACATTTGTCCTCCCACAGTGAGCTGGACTAAAGCCCACGCTCAAGTATGATTGTGGAGCTGGTCGTCTAGATGAACTTACTGACAACAACATTAACTTTGATGAGAACAAGTCTGGGACCTGTATGAGCAGCTCATGTCAGAGATTTAGTGGTAGCTATACTCCTGCATGCAGGGGAAAAACTATCACTTTTGAGGCAATACTGGATGACATGATTTTGACACGAATTATTTTGGAATATCAAAACACTGACATCACGTTGTAGTTTTTAACAACCTCTGAAGGCTACATTCAGTCTGACATTTTAATGTCCCACCCATTCTTAGCACATACCAAGGGCAACTCTTGCTGCTGATGCATCATAATTGATCCAGAATGACACCCAAGATAAAATGGTAATCAGTATGGAGGGCATGTAGGTTTGAAGAATAAAGTAGCCAATATTTCTCTTCAACCTGAAGCTCAGTGAGAGTCTTGGATAGGCACCTGAGAAAAGAGAGAGGAAAACAGCGTTATTTATACTGAAGGAAAAACACTTGTGGATAGTTGCCTTCAGTTGCCTTCTGCAGAAACTAAAGCATGCACATTTTGTGGGGCAGTATGACATCTGCAGAACAGTAGGGAAGGTACCTTCACTGTATTACTCACTGGTATTAAAGAAACCTTGCAGTGAATATAGTGATAGCCAAGTAATTTGTATTTGGGAAGAAAAGAGAGACAATAAATTACTTTGGACTATTGAACAGATAGGTGAGCACCAGTTAGTTTTTAAAAACAAATGCTTAGGTGTCCAAGTAAAATGCTTATCCGAGTACACAGTTTTCTGTATAGAATTTACATTGAGAGAATGGGTAATGTGCATAGCTTTTCATTTACAATGAAGAGTTGTTCAAGAGATGAGACTTCTTAAAGTCTCAGTCTTAGATCTGAACTAAAAGAAACATGCGACCATGTGTCGTCAAAAATAAATTGTAATGAATTCCATTGAGGAAAAGCCTTCGGACTAGATCCTCTAACATCAATTACAGCCAGCCAGAAATTTTCTTCCAAATATATTTTAAGCAAAAAAAAGTTGAATTTTGTGTGTATATACATATATATGATTCATGAACTGTTACAAACAGAAAAAAATTAAAAATGAAAAAAATTAATAACCTCAATATCAACTTAACTTCAAATTGGTGTATATCTTACTGAATTGGTGTTAATCTTACTGAATACATTTTAGACATATATATCTGCATATATATATTCAGACCAATAT
This sequence comes from Rhagologus leucostigma, assembly GCA_013397725.1. Taxonomy (NCBI): domain Eukaryota; kingdom Metazoa; phylum Chordata; class Aves; order Passeriformes; genus Rhagologus; species Rhagologus leucostigma. Next base: position 64,682 of record VZTD01000832.1, on the reverse strand, counting down.
ATTCAGAAATCTCATATTGTTAAAAATAATTGTGACTTTTTTCACCGAATGCAAAGATGATTAAATCTGAGTACAGCTATATAAGAAAAAGGTAGTCATTCACACAGTAGCTCCATGATTTCAGTGTTCTCACTACCAGGCTTAGATATGATACTTCTAACAGCTCATCTATAAGATCTAGTTAGTCAGCATCCTAAAAACATTTCAGCACATACCAAGGACCTAACCAGATATTAGAACACTTCCCACCCATTCTAATGCAAATATGTAAAAGATATGAAAGATTACATCTAGAGAAAAGAAGAAAAATTACAAACTTCCCTTTAAATTATATTCATGTTTGCCTATCAGCTTAAGGAATTAGATTTGCCCATATACACATGAATGATTTCCTAAGAGAGAAAGGGAAAGAAGGAATAGAAAACTGCAGATTTCTCTTCTTCACATTCCTGATAGTTTGTTACACTTTGAGTCATGTGACAGAAAAATGCCGCACCGTTTCCAGGCAACAGAAGCATCAAGGTAGTATCAAACTTGTGCAAATATCCTTAACTGTTGTATCAAACAATCTCAGAACAACTATCACCGGGAGAAGAAATATCTGGTAGGTGTATCTGGTTGCTGTGATTACTTCAATCAGTAGCAATTTTTCCAGAATGAAATGCCTTTTAGTTTCAGCAATAGAGGTATATTGGTGGAGCCAGAAGAAGGTATTTCATCCTGAAATACCAAGGTTTTCTGCTGTCTGAAGTGGTCAACACAATTTTCAGCAAGGAATCATCTATACTGCAGCTTGCTTAACGTCTTCATTTTCCTATGAACAATGTTTCATTTCAAAAGACAAGTTCTCTCACTGAAACCAGGCCTGCTTTTTTTTGCCTATAAAGCTTAACTTTTCCATTTGGCTTCTTATGAAAATGTTCCTGCGGCCTTTATATAGTCTGCAGACTATATAAATAAAACAGGAGACCATAATGAAATAGATAAACACTGCGATCGTGAAATACATTAAAAATGCAGCAGACCCAATCACCTTTCTGCAATAAGAGTAGAACATCACACAGAAATCTTTATAAAGCTCTGCTGAGAAAAATTATTTCATATAATACATCGCCCACTCAAAGGATCCTCTATAAATCTGTATAAAACTTTCCAAAAGTCCTGTCCAGGTCTGGATATCTGTGGAATATAATTGATAGAGGTGACAACTGAAAAATCTCCCATAAAATACTGATCCTTCAATTAAATAGTATGAAGGATTAATTCAAGAAAGTTTAGTAGAACTGAATCACTGAATCAAAGTCCATTCCTGGGTTGCTCCAGAGTCAAGGACCCTGGATGCACTGGGGAAATTCAGAGAAAGAAGAGAGAACTTCACCATTAATAAAGCACAGAAAATGGTGTGGGTGAAAGAGGTGTGTGTCAACAGGGGAGAGAATAATGTGTCACATATGTTAGTAATGTTTAGTAACGAAATCCCAAACTGAGAAATAGTGTAACAGAGTGAATTTTAGACATTTATCTGGAATGCTTCACCTGTGACCATCATCCATTACCTTATCACCATTTCTGTCTAATTAGGTAAGGTAATTACTGAAACTGGTGAGACCTGGCCTTAAAGGTTGACTCCCCAGACAGCTGACCTCAAGGCCACAGACATCAACCTAAATATGCTTCAAGCACCAGGTTCTTTGTCCTGAAGTTAGAACCCTAAGAACCATGTCTAGGGCCAGGGCTGTCAGTGCTTTCTGTTTTCCTGCTCTAGAGCTGGAGCTGACTGTTAAGCGAGAGATTCAGTTGCTAATCTGATGGTGCCCTGATCCTTTTGAGATGCCCTGTGACATCTCAGACACCAGCACACAGCTGATGGACATTATATACCCCCTACATCTTTTTGATCAGCGGGTGGAGACTACAAAGGCTGCCTTGTGCCCTCTCAGATAGCAGTTGATTAAGCAACTCACGTGAACTGCTTACACATGGGCTTGGTGTCTAAGCTCCAGTTCATCCAGTCGATCTAGCAAATGAAACCTAGAGAACTATTCATTATCTCCTAAAATGGGCTCCTATATGTGTACTGAATTTGTCTCCAGACTCCACCGACTAATATGGACTAGATTCTGCCCAGCTCAAGACACTTAGTTCAAATGTAGACACTGAAATTACATTCACCATAAATCAGAGCAAGATGAATCCAAGCCTTGCAAGTTTCAGGGTAGATTTTGATGGTGTGAGGCTCCTGGGCAATCTAAACAAAAGTCTTGCTGGCATTACAGCTGCTTACTGCAGTTGACACTTTGCTCAGTTTCACCGTGGTAAGAGGAGTGTCATCCTGTTTGGCAGTGATTTTACAAGCTCAAATTTTATTGACAGGTCTGTATCTCAGAAAATTTCAGAATAATACCGTCTTATAGAAACATATCATAGAATCATACAATAAGGTTGAAAGGGACCTTAAAGACCATATAACTCCCACCCCTGCCATGGGTAGGGAAGCTTTGTTTACTGCAGGTTGTATAGTACACTAAAATCTTATACGACATGATCTTATATAGTATGCTATAGCCTTTGTTAGGGTCAGGTTAAAACTGAAACATGAACTGGTAGCCTTGGTTTTTATCACACTATGCAGACAGGGTTCTCCTTTAGGTACCTCTTCCTGAGACTACGAGAGTTTCTATTACTTTCAACTGTATTGCTTCTATGTCTTCAAAAATTATCTGTTGACCCTGTCTCCAGCCTGCCATCTCTGCTACAGTATCTCACCTCCAGCAAACAGGCCACAGGAGTCTGTGGAAAAAAACTACTAAAAGAAGGACCATTCCTTATTTCCCATAGTTAATTCCCTCTCTTTGTCTGAATGGCTAAAGCTCAGTGAAAAGGATGGGTCCTAACCTTCATGGAGCAAGGACTGTAAATCCAGATCTTTATTTATCTAAGAAGGACCCATTCTGTGTAACTTATTTAATAGAAGTTGATTTCTGGGTAAGCTCAACAATTACACTGTTACTTGTCTGATTATGATCGCATCATGATTTGTCAGTTAAGCCTCAGTACATGTAGAGATTAATTACCAGGAAATTCTAGTTATTAAGTTTCCATAAAAATTTTGTGGTTTTTTTCCTTGTTACCTTGTTTTGCCTTGTTATCCTTCCTCCCATCTCATATACCATGTTGATGTATATGGGCTAATTTAAATACTACAGGAATAACAGAGTTTCCCTAGAAGTATTTAAATCTAACAGTATTGAGAATGAAAGTATGAAAACAAATACTTAATCAATAATTGAGCCCCAAATATTCCTTTTTCACATATTTGGGCATTTGGTAAAAAGAGATTACTTGTTTCTGTTCCACTTTCATCAGAAGCTCGCAAGCTGAAATATCTGGCTTCAAGGCTAAATTAGTCTCTTGCTGTTTTATCCAAGTATGAAACAAGATAACACAGTTGGTCAGTTACAGAATTCTTATTTTAATATGTTCTTCTGGGAAGGTTCTTTGACTAATTGGAAACGTACTTTATGCACTGATTTTTCGGAATACAGCAAATATTTCATTTTCAAATCTTTTAAGACTACCCTCCTCTTACCAACAGGTTGCTAATACGGCTTTGACTGCTATGTGACTTGAAGTTTTTAGGTGGTGTGTTACATATCCCCATTCCTGTTCAATATCTTAGCATTTCAGGATAACAAACATATAGGAGGCAGATTCAGGTAACAGACTTAGCACTACATTTCAAGTGTTTGAATGCAGATATTTACACATGGATGGAGCATGAGCTGTCATTGGAAACCATGGAGATCTAGACTTCGAGCCAGCTGATTCTAAGGGTGTGATTTAATTGCCTCTACAGAGATGTCTAAGGCCATTTGAGACGTGATAGGCTAAAGAAGAGTAAAACAGAACACTAGTTAAGTAATCAATACTGAAGCACTAGATGGTGAACAGAGGACACAAGGCTATAAGATGCCAAAATAGCAGCCTAGCTGCTAACCAGGATCTTCTACAGTGGCTCAAGAAGCAGCAGATACTTATGTTAAGGCACCTGAACAGTGTCTTAAAATATTCATTTGAGAAAACACAGGTATTCATGAGCTGAAGAGCTCTTTAGGCTTCACTGACAGCACTGATTTGATAGCATTTGACTATGGGCTTAATTCAGTTACTGACACATGCGCATCCAGTGCCATTTAAATATCTTATGGTATCCTATATGGCCTTCAGATGGTGTTAGAAGGATAGTCAAACCAGGTATTTCTTCTTCATAGCAATTTAAAAATCATGAATAAAGGGAACAGACTACTGTGCGTGGCTTTGCACATAGATTTTTGTACATCTGGATCTTTGCACATCTAGATTTTCACTCACAGTTTTTTATTTTCCATAAACCCTCTCCTACTGCTCCATTACTGCCTTCAAGAGTGCTACCCTTGATGACAAATACTAAGCTCAAGTGTTATTAGTGTAAATCAGATTCCTTTTTATGATAAGATTTGTGGGTTTGTTTGTTTCTTTTTTCTTTTTCTCAAAAAAAATGTTATTGGCTCATGTTCAGTCTGAGATCAACAGCAACCTCTATATTTCTACACAGAGAACCCTGACATAACCTGGCATTCTCTATCCTTAATTTGGATAGGAATAATTAGTTGCACAGAGGCTGTATTTTGCACTTGTCCATACTGAATTTTATACTTTTTTCAGACACATTTTGCTAATTTGGCAAGACAAATTTTAACTTCCATTCTATACTTCAACAGGTATGCAGTTCCTCCAGTATTCTGGCAGCTCCACCCAGATCTCCGTCATTGTCTATGGGGTTTTTCCCATGCTTATCATTGCTTCTCAGTAGTAACAATGGGAACAGATTTTTCCCTTTGCCTAAATTACACAAGATTATACAGCACAGTTTCTCTTGGAGGATAGGAGAAATAACTAAGCCAAAAGCTGTTTATGGCATGACTCTGAAGTCTTCTTTTAGTTTTATTCAATCAAAGCACACTAGGACTGAAATCTCTGAAATGTTCACTGAGATACTGCGCTCAAAGAACTAATATCTCCCCCTGAGACTTCAATAACCTCAAAGCCAAAAACATGCCTAACTTATTTTCCAAAAGAATGCAGAAACTGGCCCTAATTACTAGGGCTGTAAGAAACTCTTGAGAAGAAACTTGAAAACAGTCTGCTGATTTTATGTATCAGATCTGCTGGCATACTTCAGATTTAGATTTAAGCATGTGGTTTTGAGAAGCAAATGTAATGTTTCCTCTGCATGGAAATAATTGTCATAAAATGTCATAACTGATCAAGCATTTTTATAATGTCCTGTATCAAAGCAATAGTAAATTCAGTATTTTGTCTTCATCAGTGACAAAAATTAAATGTTTCAGAAAATGGTACAAGAAACACGCTGTTCTCTGCAACTCCCTAATGTCAAGCTGTCTTAAACCCTGAAGCATGAGACTTTTTTATTCCTTTCACTGTTTTTTTTAAGAACCATTAATATTCTGAACATTTGGTCAGTCACAGAAATATGTGCTCCTATTTTTCACTTTCGTATTTGTCGCATATCTCTTTGGATTTCTTGTTTTCTTGATTTTTACAAATCTCTCATCTCTACATTTCTAAGTCATGCATTTAATGACATATTTCATACTGAACTAAAAGGTGGCCTTGGACTGTCATAAAAGTCACTCCACAAATAAGTTCTCTGTATTCTCATTGTTGTCTAAAAGAGCCTTCCTACAAAAGCATATCCAGTCCTGTGGAGATGCGGGTAAGCCCTGGCTGCCAAAGGTGACAAGCTGCAGGACAGAAGGATATAGGATTAGAGCAACTGATTCTCCATAGAAAAAAATCTTCCATTCACAGTGGTAAACAAGAACAGCGGCAGTTGGCAAACCCCCTCATACTAATTTCAATCCCAGCAATATTTACATTTTGTTCTGAAATACAACTTGTGTTTCTGTGTACTTTGAAACAGATGCTGTGTCCAAAGAGTGGGTGAAGTGATGCTTACAAACATGATTGAGCTGTGCTTCATTTGTTCTAGTGTGCTGAGACAGATGGAACAGCACACTCCTGTGGTCTGAAGAGCACTGAAAATGTGAAGGCCCCCAGTAATGAGCCAAATAATGGCCCCACATGTGTTGATGGCTTTCTGTGTTGCTTTGGTTTTGTCATACATACTCCTATACTCATGTCTAACACCAAATACGTACATCAACACTGCACTTTGTAATCTAAAGACATCCAGTGCTGCGAGTTAACAGTAACTTTTATTACATCTTCAAGGAAACATTCAGGAATTTAATTTTAGCACCTTAACAATGACAACAAATCCACTGGCTGGCTATGTATAAAGTACTATATACCCATCAGTGCAAATCAAGATATAAAAGACATATTCACTATATAACAACAAAACAAACATGCACTGAACAGTTGCAGGCAGGTGTTTATAAAATTGGTGGCTTTTTGACCTAGCATGCCAAAACACATTTATGTATGATCAGTTACCCTGTAGGCTGCATTTAAACTCATGATTCAGAGGTGAATGATTTAATATTTATTTAGATCATAGATATTTAGGTGTCTAGTTAAGTATAACATGCACACAAGAAAAAGAAAAATAAACAAGGAATCAAAGAATCACAAAATGGTTTGGGTTGGAAGGGACCTTAAAGACTATAGTTCCAACCCCACTGCTGTGGGCAGGCACACCTTCCACTAGACCAGGTTGCTCAAAGCCCCATCCAACCTGGCCTTGAACACTTCCAGGGATGGAGCATCTACAACTTCTCTGGGCAACCTACTGTCTCACCACTCTTACAGTAAAGAATTTCTTCCTATATCTAATCTAAATCTACCCTCTTTCAGTACAAAGCCATTTCCCCTTGGCTATCACTACGCATTTTTGTAAAAAGTCCCTCCCCAGCTCTCTTGTTGGCCCCAGGAAATACTGGAAGGCTGCTAGAAGGTTCTCTTCTCCAGGCTTAACCCCAACTTTCTCAGCCTGTTTTCATCAGAGAGGTGTTCCAGCTCCCTGATCATCTTTGTGGCTCTCCTCTGGACTCAATCTAACAGGTCCATGTCCTTCTTGTGTTGGAGGTCCCAGAGCTGAATGCAGTACTAAAAGCAGATCTGGATGACATTTCATGGGCTCCTACCTCCAGGCTTTGTCAAGTAATTTCTTTATCCAAACATGCAACACAGACTACGTATCATGACTGGTAATAATAGTTAATTATTATTAATAAAACATTAACTTTCATGCACAAGAAAATTAAACACCAAATGGGCAAATGACAATACTTGCCTGTGGCAAAGACGACATTCTTTGACACCAGTCTGTATTCCACAATAGAGAACTGAGGAAGTTCAATCCTTTCCACGCCAGTGACTGCGTTATCTCCACCTCTCCAGTAGAACTCTATGTCATCAGTTGTGTAGCCATCTGCAGGCAAAGCAGGAAAGTTAAGTCAGAAATAACAACAGAATCTAATGTAGCTTCAAACACACAGCTTGCAATTTGAGACAACAAAAAGAATTGGAACAGCTGGAGAGCTGTATGGTATTTTGCCTGTGGGAAGGTCTCCCAAACAGCTACACCATTACAGTCTTCCCAGGAATTTTAGGCAAAATACTCTGCTTTCTTTTTATTTTATCTTTTTTTATCCCTCATACGGTATTCACTAATGGTCACAGTGAGCAGAAAACACTATCCAAGACTTAAGACATCACAGGCATTTAGCACTGAAACCAAATGTATATTTACGCTGATAATTACCAGAAGAAGGTTGATTATTCAGTGAACACAGAGAAACAAACTGGGGCAGACCTTTTACACTCACAGTAAACTGAGTCGCACCATTTCCACTAGCTTCCGCTAGTGGAGGACTACAGCTGAATACAGAATATATACTAGTATTTTCTGTATATGGTCCACAATTTCCAGCCAGTAGCCGAAATGGACCAGGTACTTCTGAAGTGCAAATATACATCTGAATATTGCAAAACTAGGACATGACTAGATGAAAAAGAGAATATTGTTATTTTTGTAACACAATTTCAAATCATAAATGGGGTCAATCTGAAAGCCCAGGGTAGGTCCTGCAGCAAGATGATCCATACTAAGGCATCCATAATAAAGCATACTGAAAGAAAATGATATCACAGTGTTCGCTCACTTGAAAATAAATCTGATAAAAATACAAATACTCATCTCTTGCGTTGAAGATAAGCATCCAGTCACTACCTCTGTCAAGTCAGGCAGGAATACTGAATGACTTCATTCTGTCCTAACCTCATTTTTCTAGGATGTATTCATCTATCTAGAAATGGATGACTCCTTATATCTTTTAATAAGTCAAATAAACAGACAAAAAATCCAAACGCTGATAATTACATGATTCAGACAGTGTTTATAGACACACGTGTAAATATTACACAGTTCTATAAAAGGAAAAAAAAACTAGATCTGAACTAGATTTCACATGCATTTTCTTAGGTACGTACAGCTTTCTATTTCCAGAGTACAGTTTTGTTCATCTAATGGGTATCTTCTCAAGTCCATCATACAAGCTGCAGTGGTTGTGATTCTGAAATACAAGCATCAAATAGTGTTACAGTACAGCCAGTAATCCAGCTTTGGGTGATGGGGTTGTTCATCTTCCAAAGTGAAGACCCTCTGAAGAATAGCTTACAGTAACTGAGAATCTGGTCCGTATTTTTACACTGAACAGCAGCCTAATAGAGCAGCAGTTACACTTTCAGTGGAACAACTTGCTGTGAATTGCCCTTATGCAACCAGTCCCTTTGGGGTTCAATGGACCTATCCTCATATGAAAATACTACACAAACATTTGCTGAGATTAAAAGATATGACTTTATAAAAGAAACCATGAAGTGAAAACAGTCTGCTACAAATGTCAAAATGATCACAGCTGCATGAATAACAGATTTCTTGGTTTTGTGGCAGGTCTAGAAATAAAACCCTGAAATGTTGAAAGAAAGTTTTAAGTCCAGCAAAATGCTTTGTTTCAAAGTTAAGTATACTTCCCTAGTTTTCAAATGTAAAGAGGATTTTGTTATGAAGCTCCATGTTGAATTTTAAGTTTTCTCCTCATATAACAATACACTTTCGCTTCTCTGTCTATTTAGCCATTTAGCACCCTAAGGATGGTTTTGCAAAACATGTCACTATCAATGAATCAGCATAATTCATCAACCTCTTGTATATCATGAGAGTCAACAATACAGATGTGCAACCAGAACAACTGTCTTAACAGCTTCAAACAGCACTGTCACTTTATTTTTTAATTAATGGATTTATATATTTGTACTAACTTCAGACAGATATAACCATATGCTCATAATTAATCTGAGCATATTTTGATGTTTTTCTGAATCACAGCCTTCACCAAGGCTGTACATTATGTACATTGTTATGCATCATTGTTTTTATAATGGCTTCATACAAATTTCACATTTAAATTATCTTCAGAATCTGAACAGCTCCATTCCTTACTGATCCTTTTCTGCTATAAACAAGACATGGACCTTGCACACAGTTTGTTCCTAAACAAATAATATTCTAGTGATAATTTATGCTAATAAATACAAGAGGGGAAAATGCCTTAAATGTACCTCTAAAAGCTGGAACCCTCAACGTTAATGTTTTCTTCATGTGTTTTCTCTGAAGTTCTTTCTTCTACCCATTAACCTTCTTTAGATATTACGTAGTTATTTATCTAAAAGGATCCTATATACTAAGGATAAGTGTTCATCCTTTTCCTTGAGATTGGATAGAGCATCAATAATAACAACATCGGTTTTTTTACTGTGAAAGAGGTGACGAAAGGCACCTAACTACTTCTCCTGAAACATTGTCCTGGAATTTTAAAGTAGTTTATTAGATTAGAAGACTGTAATTTGAGAAGGTTAATGGGCAAGATTTTGGATTCTAGTCAGAGAAGAGGAGGAGGTGAGAATGTATGAGGGAAAACAACATGGCGACACCAAGGTCAGTGGAGAAGGAGGGGGAGGAGGTGCTCCAGGTGCCGGAGCCGAGATTCCTCTGCAGGCTGTGGTGAAGGCCTTCAGCAGCCATGGGTCTACGGGGAATGCAGAGATCCACCTCCAGCCTGTGGGGAAGGTGCCCACGCCAGAGCAGGTGGATGCCTGGAGGAGGCTGTGATCCAGTGGAAGACCCAGTGGAGAGAGAGGGCCCTTGCTTCCAGGCTGGAGCAGCCTGTCCTTGGAGGACTGCACCCCGTGGAAAGAGAGACCCACGGCACAGCAGTTTTGGGAGGACTGTGTGCCCGTGGGAGGGACTCACACTGCAGCAGGTGCGGTTTGGCTGCTGCAGTATGGACCCATATCGGAGAGGTCCGCAGAGAACTGTCTCCCGTGGGAGGGACCCCATGGACTCACAGGGGAAGACTCCTCTCCCAGAGCAGCGGAAGGAAATCCTGGTGATGGACTGACCAAATCCCCATGCCCTGTCTCCCTGCGCGGGGTGGGGACGTAAGGTGTTCTAAGAGCTTATTTTACTTCTCATTATCCTCCTCTGATTCTGTTAGTAATAAATTCACTTCACAACTTAAGTTGAGCCTGTTTCACCCTTGAAGTGTTTCTCCCGGGCCTTATCTCACTCATGAAGCCTTCGTTAACTTTTTTCCTTTTCCTTCCTCTGCCCAGCTGTGGCAGGGGAGGGTGAGCGAGTGGCTCTCGCGGGCCAGCATCAAACCACGACAGTCTTTTTTCCTATCTAAAGAAAAGGATTAAGACCATTATTGTTATCTCACAGGACAACAGAGGCCACCCTTCTCTCACTGAGAAGATGCTTTTGCAAGAAAATACTGTAATTTCTTTGCACAGGGAGAGACTTAGGCAATGAATGAGCTAGTAGAGGGAAAAGCTCAAGGATCTGTCACTCAGCACATATTCTCACTTGTGTTCTTACCAGCAGACAGTGAGAAAGGCAGACACCTCATCTTTGTGCTTTCCAGCCTTGGATGATCATGTCTGTCACTGCTGATTCCTCTGACTGTCCTCTGAATACTCTTATGCTAGTCCCACAGGATTTCAGGTACTAAGTATTGTATCACAACAGGATACTTAGGTCAGCCTTCCTCCAAGATGCAAGTGGGAATTACTCTGGTTCCTCTGTTAACACAAATTCCAGTGGTCTGGTGCAGTGGGACAAACAGCAGTTCCTCAGTTCCTCTGCAGTTTAGGGAAACGTCTTCTCTGTAACCAACATTTGGAAATGCCCTTCTGGAACCCCAGGCAGGATGCTAAGACACAGGGCTATTAACTATGGAGATGATTAATCATCTGGGTTGTTTAGCCTGGAGAAGACAAGGCTCCAGGGGGATCTTACAGCAGCTTTCCAGTACCAAGAGACAGGTTACAAGAGAGCTGGAGTAGGACTTTTTAGAAGGATGTGTAGTGATAGGACAAGGAGGAATGGCTTTAAACTGAAAAGCAGTAGATTTAGATGAGATTTTAGGTTGAAATTTTGACTTTGAGGGTGGTGAGGCACTGGAACAGGCTGCCTGGAGAAGTAGTGGATGACCCATCCCTGGAAGTGTTGAAAGCAAGGATTTTGGAGCCCTGGACAGGGCTTTGAGCAATCTGACCTAATCAAAGATGTCCCTGACGATGGCAGGAGGGTTGGAATGAGATGATTTTTAAGGTCCTTTCCAATCCAAAGCTTTCTATGATTCTTTGAACATCTCCTCAGTACGATGACTGAGAGCAGGTCTAGCGAAGCATATAAAACTAGGATTAGCACACAGTCTTAAAGGAGAAAACTTATTCTTAAATCTGTGATTACTGATAAACAAGCAGTGATCATCTTTACAAAGCCATACTGATTGTGCACTGAAAGGGTCTTGCTCCTGAGTCAAATAATAACTGTGTTCAAAGTAAAACAAGTAGGCATGCTTGGAAATTGTTGATATGAAGGTTCTCTCCCATGCTTTAGTAGATTCGCCTACACTGACCTAGGTGTCATGTGGGATCCTGCAGCAGAATCCACATGAGCTAAGTGGATACAAAAGGGAATGTGCTACCAGACTCTTATCCATTATGTTTTATAACTAGCTTTAAATGCCAGCTGTACAGAACACAAATGATTAATTTTACAAAATTGTTAAAAATTATACAGCTGGCAAACTTATATTCAACTTAATAATTGTGTTATGAATTTTTAAGGAATGTATTTTTATTTTCGTCTGTTCACATACTGTAGTGGTTTTGTGTCACAAGTTCCAGTACCAGAAACTGCACATGCTTGCTCAAAAAACTTTTTTACACTACAAAAAAATGTATGTTTTTAATTTAATAAATATCCACTAGAACAGAAGATACAGCTAGAAATAGACAGAAACAGATTCACCTAATTTTCTCAAAGCAAGTTTAGTACTCAGAAGTTCCTCCTGAATGAACATTTAAGCAACTAAATTTAACTTGCACAAATGCACATCAAAAGCAAATATTAATTACTCAGGCTTGTGCATGCTCCCAAGAAGAGCAGTGTTACTTTTTACGGAATGAAATGGTGCCTGACACAAGACAACAAGGTTTCAAGAAATCATCATGGCAGCGACAGAGAAATGAGTACAAGCCAGACAAAGATGAAGCAGGACACAGACACAGATACAATTTGGGTGAAAGCAATACACAAAGGATATGTTTTTAATTTTCTACAATTTCCTACTCTGGTTTTCTTTCCTCTGGATATAGATTCTCTTATCCTTCTCTGCTACTGTGTTCCTGGGCTCATTGCCTTTGATTATACTGCTATATTGTATAGGAACCCCACCTGTGATGTGCTGTGAGGTGCTGCATACATAACTGACAGAAAGATACGTTATGTCCCCCAAAATTTTACAGTATGAATCAGTCTAGGCAATACAAATACTTCATATGTGACTAGGTCACAGTCCTGACAGCTTACTTTCTTGATACAGAAATACATTCATCATCCAAAAAAGAATAGAAGTAAGCACAGTTGCCTTGTCTGACTGATCACAACTAACCTTTTCATTCTGCAAACATTCATCATGTTTCATATACAGGTAATAATTATGCAAGTCCTTTCAGATAAAATACATATATATTCCTCCTTTCCATTTACTTTTAACATTTAACATTGTACTGCCTAAAAACAAGAGGTTTATGCATGAGAAGCACACAAGCAGTCAGACTCTATTTTTGATCCCCAGACTATAAAGTAGTTATTTCCTCCTTAGTCTCTTATGAAAAAAAAAAGCTGTTTTATCATCATTTGCCTTTTAGATTGTTCTGAAGAAGGCGGAACAAATTCAGTGTGTCGCCCAAAGAAAAAAATTCCCCAGAAATGGGCTGAACTTCAAAAAGCTATTGTTTCATTCCCCCACTATCACAGACTTCTGCTGCAGTAGCAAAGTGCTTTCTCTAAAGTAGAGATGAACCTTGGATGACTGAAGGTCAAGTCTTTCAAAACTGTGATAAATCCTACATTGTTCAGAAGAGAACATGCATCCAGTGCGGCCTTGAGATCACTTTCAATTATATGTGTGTTGAGGAACTGCTTTGCTCTGTGGATGTTCTGTACTTGGTTGTAACCCTCCAAAATTTCACCTATTATTCTGAGTGACTCTGTGCTTTGTGGCACATAAAACTTCAAGTCCTGGCCTCAACCCGCATTGCTCCTGGACTGCAGCTTGAGCCCAGCGCCATTGGGATGCTCTGAAGCCATAACAGAGGAAGTATGGTAGTGATGGAACAACACAAAGCACAGGGCTTTAAATCAGCAGAGATAAGGCTCAGATATTTTCTTCCTTTTGATCACAATGTCCTATATTTCGCCACGATTTAATTTAAGACAGTCATTCTTCTATATGTAACTTAGCTGCTTCACATCATGGATATCTCACCCTGGATGTTACATGCTTCCAGAGAAGAGGAATGGGAGGAAGTGTGCTACACATGAGCCACTGGTGAAAACCCTGCTAAGCAAATCCTATTATGTGAAATGCAGTCTGCCTGTGGACACTTATATTTTGCAGAAGAGGAAGCCAACTTATTAAAATACACTATTCTATGATAGATAATCCTCATGTGAATGGCTCCAAATGTTTTTAGAGTGTGACAGAAAGACTTCTACACATTACTAGGATCACAAGAGTTCTAATCTCCTTTACTTTTTTATTATGTTGCTTGTGGGGATATTTCTTGACATGAAGAAAACAAATATATCTCAGGCAATTTTTTCTTCCATTTAACCACTTGTGGAAAGAATCCTAAACCTGTAGTCTTTCATACTGGCTCAATATCATGCAAAACAAAAGCCTCCTTTTGCTAAAACCAGTTAATTAAAGAGAAAACATTCTAAACTTCTTTGAAGTTTCATATTAGGCTGGGTCTATTTCTATTTCATCTCGAAAGATTCATCCAATTCTACCCCATGCACGACACGTAATAGGAGTTAAAGAGGTGAGGGCCAAGACCCAAGTCAGGTACAAAGTTCAACTGTTGATAAAAAAGAGAAGCGGGTAGAATAATGATACCGGATATATAATCCAGCTGCACAACTTTTCAGACCTCATTCATTTTTATATTAGGGAGTTTTTGTCCTTCACTACCTATGTGCACCCATCTTGAGTATTTTCTCCAATAAATACACAAGAAACTTCCAATTATGGAAATGGAGCTTTCGCTGGCAAAGACTTGTTTTGCTGGCTTAAACCACTGGAGCAAATGAAGTAACCTGTTCAAAGAAAGCAGTATTTTGATATTACTGGGTCTTCCATTAGGTTTTTTGCTGGTGTAGTTAAGTTTTTTAAGCTATAGTTAAGAGAAGGGTACTTCAGCATTTCTAAACATAAAACCTATGACAGAAAAGAAAGAAAACACAACTCAAACCTAAAATAGGTAGAAAGTAAGAGAATGCAAGGTCACTTTGTACCTCTGGTTTGAAATACAACAATTACAGTGGTGATTGAAGAAATCACTGAAAGTACCGGGTCATGATCTTAGCAGTAGCTGACTCTCCTCAACCAGTGCTACTTCTGGCTTTTTTTTTTTACAGACTATGAACACATCAAGAGACAACATAAGCACCCACATTCAATCTTACCGCCTGTATTTTGGACAGAATTTTCAGGTTTACAATTAATACGTGCCTTTCTGCTTCCTATAGCCAGTGGGCTTTCCAGATATGGTGACTGTACAGGAACAGATAAAACCTGACTGAAGGCGCTTCTGGCAAAATTAAGAAACATCGAGTGTGTCATTTGTTTTCTACAGGCATCTCTCAGAGTTACAGGGAAGGTTACATAATATGCTAACCAATGTTTGTAATAACCTTGTACCAGGAAGCAAACATCAACAACACATAAAAGCAGTGACGAAATCTTCATCGTGGGAGCACAGACCTGAGGCCGTAAAGCACCGTTCCATCTGGGTGAAGGCGAATCATTCGATTCTTCACAGTAACGCCGTGCACGAATGATTTCTTGTCATTTAAGAAGTAAGTGTCAGGCACCCAAAGCTGATCTGCCACTCGGTTATCAAGCGTGAGGTTGAGAGGTATGCCAGCGTAAGCCAGCCTCTTATCTCTCCAGTACTGTTGAAAATACATAGTCAAAGTGTAATCCTGGTGAGGAGAAAAAAAAAGAGAAGTAGAACAGTCAACCATACTTTGTGTAACTAGGAGAATAATTTCCCTGTTGATAGCTTATTCTGCTGTCGATTCAATTTAAATTTAATATTTTAAAATGTTTAATAAAAATTAAATATTTGTATCACTTAATAAATAGTTCATACCATTCAAGTATCACTCTAGACTGAGGGGGCATTTCAACTCTTACGAAATTCAGCGGGTATCGGTATCTTTTGTCCTGCTCCTCCTTTTCTTTCATGTAGTTCCTCTGACAACCGCCCAAAATTATCATATTTGTGGAACGATAAATGACATAATGGGTAAATACTGCCATCTTCCCCATTTTTTAAAATGATAAATAAATGGAAAAACGTTTGAAGCATTTTGAAGCAGTACGCAAATTTTTGTCTGAAAAATAAGCTGCAAATATGTTGATTATACATGTACCTTTGTGTGAGACTGCATTTTGCGATGACATAAGTATTTTCTCATCAACAGGCTACATTGGTAGTTAGAAGAACAGTAAATTGTATAAAAGTCCCACTAATGTCAATATTTGGTTTTCATAATTTTGTCAGTTTTAAGGTTTATGGTGTCTACTATGAGCTGTTATCGCTAACATAAAACCCTAAACATGGATACAGAATCTCGAAACATCCATTTTAAAATTATTTATTTCATTTCAGAATTTGCTAACCTGACTTCTTCACATCGTAATAACACTATCTTGAAACGCTTTGAAAGTGTTAGATGGTAGGCCTCATTCATTAGCTTCACGGTATTATAAGACATTAAAAAAAAATGCCTGAGCCCATTTTAAAGTTATGTACCAGCAAAATTGAAAAAATAAATCACATGAAAAAAATGAGACCATAAGTACAGGCCATTAAAACTCTTGATTTTCAAATTACAGAAGAGCTCTAAAGAATAAACTCTTCATGAGATTCTTCACAAAACACTGAGAAATTTATGTGATCTCCAAACACATTTAAATATTTAGCAGCAGGTGTGCAAGCCACAGGATACCTGTATTTGCATCTGGTTCTACAAGCTGGTGATGCAAAACCCCTCAGGCTTGCTGCTTGTTTGGGAAAAGGATGCTGAAGTTTTCTAAGCGCGGCTGTTGGGAATGGTCCATTCTTGTAACAGGTTTCATGTGGAGACAATCCAGTTTCAGGCACTGCTCCTGCCCTGTTTCCCTTAAGCCCTATGGTCTTTCCTTGAAATCATAGGAAACTTGAGCCTGCCTTTCACACTCAGAGCCTTTGCATTTTTGATTCAGTGATTCATTCTCTTTAATGAGGGAGCTGCTATCGTTTAAAGAAATCAAATTTTATTGCATAGAAAAATAAATCATTATAGATATCAAGGAAAAGCTGTTCCCATTTTAAGAAAGTAATAGGAGACCTTTGAAAACAAAAGGGCCCAGTGATGGGAGAAAGGAGCCCACATGGAACTGCTTGGAAGGAATCTCATCCCTCAAACCTCAAATCTGACATGACTACTCAAGAGAATGAGCTCTAACCTTTTTGTCAGCAGCTTTCTTCAGTGGGACTAATGGTCCCTGCTCAGCAGTGAATGAGGTGCATGAGACACTGGGTGCACCTGCCTCGCTCCCATTACCATGTCACAAAGACCACTTCTCTCCTCCCATTCTCTACAATCAGTTTTCTAACACTGATGCATTAGAGCAAATATCCTCTGCCAGCTATGTTTTGCCTTAATTAAAGCTTGTTTCTATTAACATTCAAAACTTGTATGTGCCGGGCTTCTATAACATTTTGCACAGCAATGTCAAGAAATTTGGGATTATAAAAGTTGTGGACACAAGAACAGTACATCAAAAGCTCACTGTGTGTAAATGCACAGAATATGCACAGAATAATGCTAAAAAAGGAAATAAAGAAAAGAGGTGGCACTGCACAGCATTGAAAGAAGTGAGCTGGCCAGCACCAAAATATATGAGAAGCAATACACTTGAAAAAGAAAAAAGTTTTAGGCTAGCTTTCTTTTTCCTTTGGTTTAAGTTAAAATATATGTTAACATCTAATGAATGGAGCAATTAATTAGCCAAATAAAACATATGTAACAATACGAGCACCAAGAATCTGGCATTTTATTTTAAAATATCATATACTATGACAGGGAACAACTTTACAAATTACACACAGAAACACAACAACCATCAAACATCCAAAATTTACTGTGTCTTGAATGAAAAAAAAAACCTTCCAAAACACATTCTCTAAGGTACAAATTTCACTCATGCTTTCTCTATTAACCCTCCTCCCTTCTTATATCATCTTAATTTTAAATTAAAAAAAACCTCAACACTCTATGTCTATCAGTGTATATGACTATATTTGCGTATACTGAAAGCAATGATACCCCCATAAGTTACTTTTCTAAAAAAAGAGTACATTATTCCATGTGAAATATCAGCTCATTCTGAGCTCTTCACTTGGTATCTACTAAGGAAATTGCTCAAGCAGCATCTTCTGCAACAGTAGTGTACTCCCCAGATGCACTGACACGTCTGCCCAACTCCACTCTCCGAACTTTGAACAACAGACATGACAGAAATAGAGTGCCCAACCAAGCATGTGTGCTACCCCTCACCTTGAAGGATCATTGTACATTTGGGCTCTGCCAGCCTCACCTGCTCTGAAGATGATGACAGAAAGAATTAATATGAACCATGCTTGGCCACCCTCACACTTTTTCAATTCCCTCAAAAAAAAAAAGCAGCAGCAAGCTTGTATTAGAAGTGCACTGAAACTGCCTGGCTGTGCAAGGAGCAATAAATGAGCAGGAACAGCCAGTTCCTTAGGGTGGCTCCACCCAAGCCAGTCATTACCTGTACAAACTATACTTATTAAAATCCATAAGGATATCAGTTCTCACTCTTTGATTGGGTAATTTTCAAGACTTTGTATCTATAAAGAAATTTTTTCCCTAGTCTAGACCTCAGAGGAAAATGTAAAAACAGTTTGAGTGTAGACTGAAAATATACACTAGGTATTTCAGGTAAATGAGAAAATGAACTTTTACCACTCAGTAAGTAGTCTACAAAGTTTATTAAGGGCCACTGCCCTCCAGGGAGTTTATGATGACTAGTTCTGATACAGAGGTGAAGAGGACAGATGTCTAAAGCTAGAAGAGATTCATCCCACTATAGCTACTGCATTAGGGTGTCACTGTATGCCAAAGACGACACAGAGCTGCCAGCTTTAGGAAATTCTAGCTACTGCAAAGAGCAGTGGACAATTTTCTCAGCAGCAAAGACCTCTATAAAACATATTTTATTCCCCCAAACAATACAATGCAACATTCAACATTTACCTCTCCAGATCCTCACAGTAATAAGACGCTTCAGGTCAAGCATGGTAACAAAAGCACTCAAAGCCCTGACAGGCAACAAACACAGTGCTTCTCAAGTACATGTGAAATGTCCTCAAAATGGGAAAAGCTTGAATGCACAGGCAACATGATCTTTGTTTTGTGCATTTAAAGACCCTGGAACATCCTACAAGGATAAAAGACAGTGCTGGGCATCCTTGAATTTCTAGCATGGCAACAATGCCACTAATGTAAGGAAAGGCACACAAAAAGGTGTGATGGTTGTTCTTTCAGTCTAGTTTTCCCCGGGCAAGAGGAGTGGAAAATAGAATTTAAAACCCTCAAATAGATAATACTTTGGAAGAAGTTTAGATACAACAATAAAGATGCTGATATCACAACTTAAATAGTGTATAATACATCTGTGTTCTTTGTGTGTATTGCTTGTGATTTTAATACATCTTAAGCAAGAATTATAGAGACTAACAAGTAATGTATGTGCTAACCATGTACAAAGAAATTTTTAAGCATTTTCTACATGATATTCGTCTCTCCTGGACTGAGCATACCAGGCAGGAAACACAACTAACCCACTCCTACAAAGCCACTTCAGAGAGATAATGTACAAAACCTAATGGACTACTGATAAGACTAATGAATGAAAAATACTTATATGCTTTAATAGTAAAGGGAACAATTACTTGTTTTCTATTACAGGGCTTGTTATCTCTAGCTTTTCTCTCCCGCACTCAATAACAGTGAAAGAAAAATTCTAAAACATAGTTTGCTCATCAAAATAAAATTAACATAATTATAGCAACAATAACGCTCTACATTTGACTCTCACTGTTTAGTGTCTTACTATATTATGTATCAGGGATGTTACAAGTTTTCTATTAACTGTAAAAAAATGTTCCTTCAAAATGACTGCTAGATAAACACTGCAATTAATAAGTACAATGGAATACAGTTAATATGGCAACTAAGCAAAAGAAATTATTCATGCAAAATGAAAGAATATACTGAAAATTACTAGAAATATTGGAAAAAAATGATGCAAAAAAGAACTATTTCACTGCTTGGGAAGACCGCCTTGCGTCTACCTGGTTTAAATTTGCATTTGGATGTAAATTCACATCCTTGTTTTCTTGAACAAAAGACAAATGCGACTATTACCATCAGGTTTTGGATTATTTAATTTTGATGAGTTAATAAAGTAAGTACTCATTCAGTGGGTGAAAGGATGTATTGAAAATCCATGCCTTAGTCTCTTTTATAACTTCAAAGTCTCTTCCCTCACCTTCTACACAATTTCAAAAATTAGATATGGCTGCTGTAGTTTAAGGAGCTGTTTCTGCACCATCGATGATTGAGTTACATTCTTCCCAATGAGCCCAAAGTGAGTTGAAAAGCCAAACTCATGAAACCTACACTTTGACAAAATATCTATAAATCTGTCCCCCTACCATACACAGAAGAGACCTGACAAATAATGCACAGATTAATTCACATAACTAAATATGAGTTTAATAAAGATGTATTCAGAAAGGCTAACCACAGGAAATCAGAATTTACCAGCAATGTTATTCAGTTGTGTGAGATGATCACATAAACCTTTTTCTCAGCATTCAGAATTTTCTAATAGCTTCAGCAACTTTCATATTAAAGAAAAATTTTATTAAAGAAAGAATTTAGAATCACAGAATCATTAATGTTGGAAAAGACCTCTAAGATCATTGAGTCCAGCCACTAACCACCATGTTCAGCATCAAACCTTATCCCCACATGCCACATTTACAAGCCTTTTGAACACTTCCAGGAATGGTGATTCCACCACTTCCCTGGACAGCCTGTTCTAATGCCTGAAACCTATATTTTTACCTTATATTTTACTTGTTGACATTTTGGGTTGTCCAACGTCTAAACAACAAAATTCGTTAATTGCCAGAAAATGGAGAAAGCCATCAAAGTCTATTGTTCTGCAAAGTCTTTTACAAGAAAACTGCCTGATCAGAATGTCTCTGGCAATAGATGTAGTTCCTGGGCAGCCTGAGTGAAGGAGACCTGAGCATGCACACAGACACACACACATCCACTCTAGTCCACCAAAGCATCTTTTTCTAATGTTTCTTGGCCTACCTGCTGTTACAGTAAAGGTTCATCTCACCTATAAGATCCTGACTTGGGCTTTTCTCTGACACTATGCAAAACCTGTACAACGCTGACAGGTTGAAAACACAGCACATATTTTCCCAAGCATGTGGCTACGATACTCTTCCATTAAGGAAATGCTAAAGCAGCTCAATCACACTGATTTCAGAGTGACCCTTCATACATCCATGTTCTCTTGGTATCTTCTGTACCAAATTACCATTATTGTTTTTCTCTTCTACTGAAACACAAAAGGATGGTGTTATAAGTAGGAATTATTTATCCTCCAAGAACCCACTTGATTCTACAAAACAATTTTCCACATAAATGTGTGATTGCATGCGTCTTTCCTGCCCATCATACCCTTTGGCACAAGAGTTTCCACCTCCACTGATACCCCCGTGCCGTCTCCAAAGAGCCTGTGCCTCATCGAGCAGCATCCTTGGGTGCTCTGAGGAGGGTTGCCATACCAACCAGTGCTTGGCTTTCTGCAGGCAAAGGGAGCGCAGTTGACATAGCAACCGGCCAAAGCAGCCTCTCTGCTGCTTTTTGGGCACAGGTGGTGGTCACTGCAGTGGAATTGAAGCTTCTCAGCAAGAATGAAGGGGGCAACCAGGCACCCTCGGGTACTGCCCCATGGCACCTTCCTGCCGTGGCCAGTGGAGCTCACTCTTCAAAATCTGGGTACTGGATTTTCTCTCTCTGTTCCTCTGCCCTACCCAAACTGATGGGGATGCTTTCCTGCTCTTGGGGTGTTCTCTCATCCTGACATCAGAGGACACCAGCTGACAAGAAAGCAATTGCTTGGGCTGAGCTTTGGAAGGCAAATACAGAGAAACAGAGAGTTCCTGCAAATATTTAAGTTCAGGGACATAAGACAATAGGAAGACAGTCTGGGCTATTAATCCCTGACAGATGAGGGTGGGGGCAGAATACTTAAATATACCTTTTCTGATTCAGAGTATCACAGGTATTACAACACCACAAGCTTCCCAGTAATCAGGAATTTCCATTCCCAAAGGACTGATCAAAGGAAAACTAACACACACCTTTACACATCACGGGTACAATACTGTCTGACTCAGAGCAGAAAGCGAGCCAAAAAAAAGTATGGTCTTACACTACCATCCCTGAAGAGCTGTCCAAACAATCTGTGGCAAACTACAATCAAAATCCATTTGCTGATGGACAGATAGAACAAAAAATTCAGTATCTGATAGGTCCCTCCTAAAAAAGAGGAATAGAAATGTCAAATGTATAGATGCCGTACTCTTTAAAACTCTAAAAGAGATCAAGTCAGAAAAAATACCATCAAATATCCTAAAAAAAAAGAAAAAAAAGACTTATACAAAAGAAAAATAATGCTAGGCTAAGTGATTCACCAAACTTGTTTCAAGAAGCACATTTTAGAGCCAACAAGACCTCAAGAAAACAGGTACATTTAATTGCACTAATCGAAATCCTGCTAACAACATACAGGGAAGAAAAAAATCAACCTCTATCAGCTGTCAGCTGGTTCCCACGACTGAGGCAGCTGACCTTAGAGAGATGGGAACTGACAACTAATGGATTGTGCCTCCTACACAGTAGCAGGATGCACCACCAGTGTGTTGGAGAAATGAGCTACTGCCCTAAAATCTTAAAGCTGTAGGATTACATTTTTCAGTTTGGAGATATGAAAAGAGGTAAAAATTTGGGATCTACCAGGTACCCATTTTAGAGAATGAAGGACTTCTCACACTTCTACTTTATTCTTTCCATAAATACATAATCTTCTATCTTTCCTTTGCATTTCTTGAATTATCAATAAGAATCTGGAGGGAAAAGTAAAATGCGAAGAATGCCTTATAAGTTGATATTATTTGTCATATTTATTCAGGCCTTCCTACTTCCTAGACTATTGAATGCATGAACTCTTTCAGTGTCTGCAAGGTGTTCCAGCACAGACTCTAAAGCTGGGCATACACAGATGTGTTTTAAATACTGTGACCATAAATACATAGCTCCATGCTCCTCTTATTTGCTGTGACTGAACGTGAAAAACATTCAAAAAATTTTTCATTGAACAGTATTTCACACTGAAAAGTCTATAGTCTTTTTGCCACCACAGAACTGTAAAAAGACCTTTATAAAGGCACTCCAGAACTTGCAGATATTTTTTTAATCACTTCAGAGTCCACGAAAAAGGAAAACTATATTTAGGAGCAAAGACCTGAGGGATACATGCACTTGAATGAAAATAGTATCTGTTCACATCCACACTTCTTGGTTAAAAAAAAGGAGTTTTTACTCCACCGTGGGAAGAATTTCTTAAATTTTCTCATCTCCCAACCTATCCATTTGCTGACTCTGGGAGCCAGCCAATCTCATTGGCACTGGAGCAGCAAGGCTGACACCCAAAGTTCTACTTGCTGTGTGTGATTATCTGAAACAGCAGATACTCTTACAGGAAAACCCATGCAAGACAGACACAGTGAACAAAATGCCCTTTGAGAAAGAGAGCGAGAACACAACTGCCATCAAATGCTTTAGCTATGCTAAACTTGAAACACAATCCGTGCATTTTCAGGACCATGGCACACCCCAACTGGGTGTGCCAGGCCTGGAGGGCATCCCCACAGCTCAGGGGCCCTGCTGGATCCTGGGGCTCCCCTGCCCTGCCCAGGGCCCAGGACTCCAGGTCAGCCCCCTGGGCCCATCAGCTCCTGCCCCACCGATGCCACAGCAGGGCCGGTCTCCAGCTCCCACAGCCCTGCCCCAGCCGGCCTTGGGCCCACCCAAGCTCAGCCTACCCGTGGGCCCATGACTCGTCCCCAACCCCAGGAAGGTGCCCATACCCAGGGCTGGGGCTGTCCCGGTGCCCTCCAGCTGCCCTGCTTTGGATTGTGGGTGGGATGTGCCCTGCCTGCCTGCTGCCTCTCTGCCTTCCATGAGGATCCCCTGCCACTACAGACACCTCGGCCACTGTGGGTCTTTATATGTAAGACGGTAGTTCATTTGTACCTGATGCCTGAACTATCTCTGATAGATGCCTGAACTAACTCTGCTGCCTCCTCCCTTCCCTCCAGACACGTTACTCACACTGCCAGCTTCCCTCACATCTTCCTTTCACTCCATCAGTAATGCTAAGTCCAACTCTACATCTTGCAGTAACAAAATTAGGATCATGTTAAGCCAAAAGGAAAACATGCATTTATTAATAACTCATTACTGTGGGTAGGATAAACTCATCCCGTGACACAGCACTGCTCAAAAAACTCAGCAAAGCATAAAATAAATAAATGGACAAAAACCCCCAAATGTTGCACCCAAGAGCAAGTATTACAAGCATACGTGATATTCAATATCCACACAAACTTCTTGCTGTACAGAGACCTGTGGAAGAAGTGGAAGAGACCGTGTCCTTCTAACAGTGCGCTTTAAAGATCAGGCTGTGAGTGATTTTATACAGAAATACCCTGCTGAAGGAGTGTCTCCCCTCTTGCACGTGATCTGAACACCCTGCAAAGATCTGCTAATGCTTTTGGAAGGGAATCAAAATGTGCAATTGCACAAAAGAAAAAGAGAAGAGTTTCAAACTACAACGCTGCTGAACTCCTTAAGCCACAAACAGGATGGTCTATAAAGGCAGGTATGTCCAGGGGTCTGTGTCTACTCAGGATATATGATCCCGTAGTGGATAATGCTTACTTTGCCCTTTGTGTGAACCTCATGGAGTTCAATAAGGCCAAGTGCAAGGTACTGCACCTGCATCAGGGCAAGCCCAAACACAAATACAGGCTGGATGGAGAATGGATTGAGAGCAGCCCCAAGGAGTTTTGGGGGATGCTAGTGGCTGAGAAGCAAGACATAATCCAGCAATGTGCACTCACAGCAAAATTCCTCATATACATCTGTGCTAGGTGGACATACTGATTTCAAAGGCACTCCTCAAATTCAGAAGCATAGGCAGAGACAAGTTATTTAAAGAAATGGAGTTGCCTTTCCCACAGGTACAGCCTATAACCACTGCTCAATTACTTACTCAATTCATCTACTATTGTCGAATATCTCAGAAGCAGAAAGTGCATTTATGAGGCAAGAAATCATTTTCCCCATGAGGCCTTTGGGTGGGCAAAATGTGTCTGAGTAAATTAGCATGAGCAAGGTATATTTTATATCATTGCTTTCAGATAGAGATTAGTATTCTGCAGAGTCCCTCAGTTAGGATGATCAGGTGACCTCCTCAAATACAAAAATTCTATCCTTGACCATCTAGCTACCTCTGCTCTTGCTCCAGCAGTGTCTTTCATGCTGGCTTCGGACAATGGTCTAGGAATGGAGGGTTTAGACTCATCAGGAACTGGACAAACTTTGTACAAAGTCTTTACCGCAAAAATGGGATTCAGATGAAGCTGCTGTAAGTAAAAAACAGGTCACCGAAGAAGGAGATTGAATTAAAGGCTAGAGGAAACCTAAACAGGTGCAGAAGAAAATCTGGCTCGGTGATATATCGTAGAGGGGTGAAATTATAAAAAGCTTTGTATCCCTGAGATGAAACATAGGACAGAAGTTCATAAAACTCACGTGGGACACAAGTTAAGCTCATTCTGTGCCCAAAAAGACCATTTAAAGATAGCATAGAAAAACTAGCAACCAGGTCAAATACATACATGCTGCTATTGAAATGTTGCAAGTTTTAAATTAGATAAAGGAACTAGGACACTTAGTTTTAAGAGAGAATATTGACCTAACAGGACCATCAGACTTGATGGAAGGAAGGCAGTCAGTTGAAACCACAAACTACACAGGCTAGAAAAAAGGATACAGTGTATGTTAAACAATGCTTTGCATCAGATAATTGTTCTGAATGTTGCACATTATGGATTAAGACACCAGGACTACATAAATCCTAGAAAAAGCTGTCACTCCCTAATCAGGATGACAGTGGTGTGAGTGAGGTACCAAGAGAGATTTAAAAGACAACAAGAAAACAAATTAGTAATCAGAAACTTCAATCATCCCCACACAGACTGGGTAAATGTCAGGCTGGGGTGTGATGCAGAGACTAAATGACACCACAAATGACTGATTCACGGAGGAGCTTTTCCTAAAAGCTGAAACAAGCCAAGATACCCCTAACTGGGTTCTGAGCAATATGCAAGTCATGGGGCAAAATGCTGTGACAAAAATACTGCTCAACAACCCTGATGGAATTGGGAAATTCTCTTTTAAAACTGAGAAAATACTAAATGAACATAAAAATAGTATTTCATTTCAGAAAATAAATTGTATAAAAATGCAGCTGCTTGCTTCAAAGTTGGAGAAAAGATTGTTTATAGTCATCATAATATGAACTTTTGAATATTGAAAGCAACTGTTGAGTAACAAACAAACAAACCCCAGAATGTTTATTTTATTATAACTAAAAAGATGTACTTCAAAAATAAGAAGTCACATCCAAAGGAGAAGAAAATAGCTAAGAAGATATACAAGAAAAGCAAGATAGAAAAGCAAGACAAAACTGCCTAAGCATTAATTTTTTAAAGGCATAAACACTTATTATTAATCATCAAATGATATTAAAAGAAAGTCTTGTAAACCAAGAATGTAGTTCCTGCTATAGATTAATGATCAGGTATAAGACAAGAAACAGAGACCAGCAGACAGTTTTCACAACAGTGCGAGGTCGCTTGCAGACCTGAATGTGGATTTGTGCAGGCCTCCATCATCCTCACAAATGTGACAGACGGGATGAACACTGAGGTACCTAGACTGGCTACAACATTTCTTTGAATAGTAAAAATGAGGGGTGTGAGCGTGAGGAGGTGCAGAAGGACAGCAGCATTCTGTATGCCTGAGTGATAAAACAGAAAAAAAAAATCAATGCCGATGCAAAGTAATGCACATGGGGAAGGAACAAGAAACAGTCCTAACTATGGACTAATTGGTAGGTTCTGAGCTAACTATAGCCACTCAGGAAAAAAATTGTGGTATTAACCAGCATTTTTATGAATAAATCAATTCAGTAAAGTCAAAGTAAGCAAACATTATGACTACTTGGAAAAGAGAAAGGCCAGTTTGAATGGAGATCCGAGCAACCTGATCTAGTGAGTGGCACCCCTACACATGGTGGCAGCGTTGGAACCAGATGACCTTTATGGTCCCTTCCAACCCAAACCATTCAATGGTTTCTGAAAGTGTTCAAGAAAAAAGGAAAACTCACTGCACTGCATCATTTTAGTCTACTCACACACTGAATACTGAGCACAGTTGAAGCCCCTGTCCCCACCAGGGCACAGAGCATAACAAGGTACAAGGAACTGCAGCAAGGGGAATGAAAGGCACAAAACTCCATATAAAACCAGACTAAACAGGCAAAGACTTTTCTGCCTACAAAAGAAGCAACTAAGAGATAAATTGCAGATATCTGTACTAATGTTGTGGAGGAGGCATACAGCTATTCACTCCTCCTCACTTGTAAGAAACAAGAGACCAGCAAAAGAAATTACCAGATGCTGGGCTCTAAACAAATGAAAGGATAGTCTATTTTCACACATATGTATATGGATGTGCATGTTTAAACCAGGTGGTTCTTACCCACTGCTTGACACCAAAAATACACCGATGTCCCAGGAAGCCCCTGAGCAGTTTCATAGTCTGATGCTGGGAGAATGTCAGCGAAATAACATAACTTAGTCTCATCCTACTTTTATACTATGCTAGAGCATTCATCATTGCCCACAGCAGGAAGCTGAATACCAAAAAAGGCAGATTTTTGGTCTAACTTCATAAAGCCATTCTCATGTCTTTACCTTCTTGGAGCATGCTATGAAGTCATTTAGGACTCTGCAGTGTTGTTCAGGAGCTGATGTGACTGTCCTGTGGTGTTAATAAGCATTGCTGTCAGGGCTGACAACTTATCTTTCCCAGGGGAAAGGAAGCAGAAGTTGTGACCTGAAACACTTACACAATTCATTTTTGATTCAACTGCTTATGAAGATGATTTTGAACATGAGATTTTTTGCAAATAGCACAAATATGTCAATGTAGAATATTTTACTGCCTGTCAAAGTTCAGAAATTATTATAGAGTCACTTCTTTATTGATTTTGAGTGATACTCATGTTCACTTTAATTTGTCTAGCATCTGCTCCTGGCAAATGTAAGCAGATGTGTCTAATTATTACTTTTTGATACTTGTATATGCATAGCATGAGTAAGATCATGAAGAAAACAGACTTCTATGAAGAGGAGGCAAAATGCCTTTGAAGCAAATGACACGGCAATGAATCAGATAGCTAAAATATCTATTTTATAGTTGGGAAGTCAGCAAATAAATACAAGCAATACATTATTCCAAGTGAAAACATTGTTTGAAGATAATAGATATATATGTAAATTTAAATTAGGTTGGAACTCAACATCAGAACGGTGTTCTTTCCAATTTAAGCTCACAGAATCACAGAGTAATAGAATATCCTGAGTCAAAAGGGACCTAGAATCATCGAAGTCCAGCTCCTAATGAGTTGACTGATAGGGGTAATATCCTTGATCTTATCTTTCAACTGTAACACCATTCACATTTTATTTGAGTGCATTTTACCTACTGAAAGATCTTAAATTGCTTAAAACACAAGTTTAAATGGTGCATTTACCATTTCTAACACAACACAACAATTACATAGATTTTTGGTCTATGTCACAGGGCAGAAGTTTATGCATAAATCCCCAGCAGAACCTCTAACCCCACAACTGCTTGTGCAGCTTCCCCGCCACCCTCACATACATCTACAGTCTTGGATTTTGGGCAACTTGTTGGCAGCTTAGCTCTTGGACTTGCTGCTGTGTCCAGGGACAAATTGCTGCCACCCAGCTGGCTGCTGCCTTGCAAGCCTGCAGGCGGGCAATGCTGCTCGCTGCTGTGCAAGGGAATCGATGCCAGCTTTAAGTCTGTGTTCCTGGCAGACCGCTGTCTGCCCGGCCCCTGGTGAGGCTGCTGCTCTCCATAGCAGCACGCTAGAGAGTCTCTGGAGTCTTTGAGGTTATAAAACGTATGTCAGAAAGGGAGTGTCGTGGGTTTCTAGGGTGATACGATCAGGAAAAGCTGAAATCTGACAACTGTTGCGAGAGCAGTGTAGCCTCAAACCAAGAGGTCGCACTATTCACACCAAATGCAAAGTTGGTTACGTTATCAACCTCTCATACACACAGATCATGCCAGTAAAGGAGGAAATATTTTACTTCAAAATATCTATTAAAAGCACAGAAAAATTCTTTTAGCAGTTTAAATTTTAAGAATGTTTGTTTCACTATTATGTCATCTGGTTTTATCCACAGTATGCAGACAAAATGACTCTGCTTATGGCCAAGTATCAAACTTTCTACATGGTACAAAACTTGTAAACAGCTCAAATTCTGCTAGATGAGAGAGATATACCTAAAACCATACTGCATGCCAATACAGATCAGTGGAGAAGCTACACATAATTGTTCCTCCACCTTAGTGTACTATATTAAAGTTTGATTCCATTTCTATTTATGCAAACAAATACTTCTTCTCCACTATTGGCTACTTTTTTTGACTACTATAGTGTTTATCTTTTTCTAATTAGACGTGCAATTATCAGCTACAAGCAGAAACACAATTACCAAATTATTAACTGCATAAAACAAGAACATAAAGTAGACCATAACTCACACTCAGAAACTAAATGTAAATCTATGTGTGATACAACAACAAATTTCACATTTGTCCAGGTTCATCTCACAGAGAATTCATTCCTATATGACCAGCTGTTCTACATGGTCCCAAATCCAGCAGCTCATCTTCAGAGTAAAAGCTGCTGGATGCTGAGCACATAAAAACATCTGATGCTATACTGGAAAAGAGATCTCAGAAATTTGGCTGTAATGACAGAAATGGATGCATCTGAAAAACACATTTGATTGATTTTCTGTTACAACTAACTGTAACAAATGTGTATGCACTAAAAAAAGAAGTGACTTTCTTTGAACTCAGACTCTGTTCCCCAGCTAAGAGATTTATTCTATGCTTAGAAAAAGGCCTTCACTTGAGTTACTGATATATGCATTATTATTACATACATGACATGGTAGACATAGCGCAAATGGATTCATAAAGTGGGTCCCTGATTATATAGTGACTAAATACAAATATAAAGAATTTATCTTTCCTACCAGGAACACAGATTATACATGCATTTGTACATGCAGGCATGCAACCTTTAAATCCTGGTTCCATGCTACTGTTTATGGGAGAGACACGCAGTGTCTTTCTGTCACACTAACTCATCTTTCCAGTAACACGGCTCTCCTACCTAGGCTTTAAAAAGGTACTGGGTTATAGTCAACATTACCACTTCAAAAAAACTATTTTGTGATCATTCACAAGCCATCTGAAATACATGAAGGGTTGAAGCCCTTGTTTCAAAACTTCTACCTGCGGCTATGAATTTTAGAAGGATAATTTAATTAGAAATGATTTTTAAAATATCACTAGGCAATATTGCTTTTTTGGAGATGAAGTATTTATTTTACATACTTCGAGTTTTCAAAATCGATTGACCTTTCTTTGCAGGAATAGTCATCAAAAGTCTACAAAAGGTAATGTCATTTGAGTGTTTCTATTAAAGACAATAACAAATGATATTGAAAACTGTGGAAAATTAGGCCGTGCCTTTCATAAGGCTAGAATTTCTTTGACTGCCATAGATTTGGGCACACTTCAGTTACTCTACTAAATTAAGCTCTCCTTTCAGTCATAGGGAATGAAATGATTTGAAATTGGGGAACATAGAAGAGGAAAGTTCTGCACCCAGGGACTGAAAACAACCACAATAGCTGATCAGTCCACAGAAATCATAGATGATGAAGCTGGGTATTTTGGGCAGTTGCAAGAGCACTAGGAGCTGTCAGTGAAATGCATATGTGAAAGATGCTACTGTAATCCTAGCAAGCAGCAGGCGATGGAAGTCAAAGTGCCAGTGTGCAAGGTATCAGTTAAAATTTTCACTAAAATACGCTGAAAAGTTCTGGTCACATTACTTCAAAAACTTCAGCTGGGAAAGGTGCAGCGAAGGGCTAATGAAAGCCCAAGGAAAAAGAGAACCTGTCTTCTGAATAAAACACTGGCTTGTTTAGCTCAGTGACATGAAAAATGGAGTGTATGGTGACTCTATCCCTGCACTACATACAGTTTTCTTTCGAAGTGAGTAGCAGGAGATGGAGAGATCATATGCATCCACATCTTAGCAAAACACTGTCAGGATGCATCTGCTTTGTTTACTCTGATCCTAAGGAAGGAAATCCTCCATGCTCACATGTAATCTAAGACAGTGTACAGTTGATTGCCTTAAGAACAACCCAGACACAGTTCTTCATCATTTAACATTAACCTTTCACAAAAAGTCCTAAAAAACTCCAACTTTTATAAAAAAATAACCAATCGAGCTTTTTTTTCCCCAAAGGTGTTTAGGTGCAGTTAAAATCTAGGCTCCTAAACTACCTATGATCTTGAACTCCTTACCAAAGCTCTCTACCAACAAATTGTACAATTTTAATGGGAATTCATTAGAATAAATTAATCAGATTTTTTTCTTATGTATTAAGGAAAAACTATTAATTGTATTTAGAGGCATCAGTTGCCTAATTAATGTTGATCTGATTTGTTAGTTGCTGTCATTGATTGCCACTAATGAGAGATTCAAGTTGTTTATTTTAGATGATGTATAGTGTTAAAACCAGAAAATCTGAACTAAACCAGAAGCTGTGGGACTTGTTCAAGCCCACTTCGGGCTAAAGCCACAAAGCTACTTGCATATAGCAATCCTGTTCAAGTGTGTACTTCACACTGCACACACACATGCATTTGGAAACCAAGATATGGACGTCAAGAGCAGTGAAACCAAAGTCTACTGATATTGGAGGGGATGATAGCAGCAAGCTGCACCTATGCAGCCTGTGGAGATGCCTGATGCCATCCGGCTCATGGGCTGCCTGACCAAAAAGTGACATAAAGGCTCAGGAGTAGGAGAAAGGGAGACAAGACCCTGCTTTGAGGGTGCAGTTTGAGCAGCCTGAGGAGTCAGGAAACAGGAGCTGCAGCACTTTGTGCTCTTGACATTTGAACTGTGGAGCCTCCTAGGAGTGATCTGATGCCCCAAAACCTGGATCCAAGTGTGACTGATATAAAGGGAAGAGCTCATTAGAGGCTGATGAAGAAAGAAGACACAAAGCAGGGCTAACGCTCTTCTTTGGCACCCCAACACCTTGCAAAACCGGGATGTAAGTTACAACACAAGTATAAGCAGTTTCTGCTTTCAGATTGTTTCTACATCATCATGTTAGGATGATGTTTTATTTTAGGTATGCTCATTCTGGCATTCAAGGGTTATGCTCACTTTTGACTGAAAGGAAGCATTACATGGAGAAAGTATTGACAAAAAGCTGGAACAACAGTGACAGTGTGCAGCTTACACTCAAATACAGTTAGTCTTGTACTTAAGATAGAATGAAAGCATATTCATAGCTTTAATGGAGACCTATGGCATGTCCATGTCCAGATAAGCATTCTCTAGAACACAGCCACAGCAGAAGAGCTGCATATTTTAAAATATTTCTATCACATGATTCAGATTCTGGACTGAGCTTGGAGAGACAATTTACAGATAATGGGCCAGATTCAGCTAATGTGATGCTATTAGAACTCTACAGGTTCTGATGTGGTTGTACTCCTGTAAAGGAGATGTTCATTTCTCCCAGTAAACAATAAAATAATGATTCATGTAGAATGCTATGATGCAGGACTAAATACAAAGAATTGTACCCAGAATTAAACATGTATGCTTCCCTCTTTTCAGGGTGAACACTGGCTTTTTCTGTTGTTTTCCCCTGCTAGATATTTCTTCCTCCTTCTTATAAACTGTGTTTCTGCTCAGGCAAATTCTTCATTTACTGATTCTTTTCTTTTTAGTATTCAACCTACAGTCATCCATTATACAGTCTATGTCACTGGAGCTTTATCCTTTTTGCCATATTTGTTTCTGAGTGTATCTAATTTGATCTGTGCTTTTAAATTAATTTCTCCTTCCATGGAAATCATGTTTCTTTCTCTAAAGGTATTCCCCCATACTTGTTTCTGCCACTATGTGTTTTATAGATTACCTTTGTTACAGTGTCATCAGACCAGAGCAACAGATTCCTCCTTATTTCTCCACTGTGGATTTAGTCTGAATTCACACAGATGTAATAGTGCAGAAGTTGAAATAGAACATTTTAAGGTGTTGGGATCAATCTTTTTCCACAAGCCAGTATTTGCATTTATGTGAATGTGTGTTAATAAATATTTCTCTCCCTTCTACAAGTGCTGTGAATCACAAGCAGCCATGGAATTCTGCAGGGGTGGTCTTAAGAACTTCACTGGTTGCTGTTTGCTGGCTTTTGCCGTTCTTCTGTCCATCAACTGTGTTTATTCACTGTTAGATGCAACCAGTTTAAATCTCACTAATCTAAACCTCTCTAAAACACATAGGTAGTAAATATCAGTCCCTGCCTTGGAAAAAAATACAGATCACTGAAGCTACCTAAAAACTAACAATTTAATCAGTATGTTTAGGTTTTTACATATTATCTAAGCTACCTGGACTCAGATTTATCAGGCCCATAAATTCAACAGACAAAAGGAAGAGGAAAGGTAAAAGACTTCTAAAGTTCAACCAGAATCATTCTGCATTTTGCCCTAACATTTACATGCAGGTAAAAAAGGTAAATGGCAACTGATCCTTCTCTTTCTTGCAGTTTCCATGGGCTGATACTGCTGTGTGTTTAAATTTTGCATTAGAGGAGGAGGAGTATTCACTGGTTCATTCAGGTCTCACCACTTGGATATTTATGCATACAGCATTAAGGAAACGGCACTTAGTAATTAGGAGACTTTTCTCTGAATTATATAGATTTCAAATCAGTCCCTCCAAAGGACCTCAGGATAACTGTTGAGAATAGTTAAAACATTCATTAGCAAGGAATGAAACACAGTAGATTGCAACCAAACTGATCTGATGCAGTCACTGCCATTTCCTTATTCGTTTCCTTCATAAACAACATATATCACAACTTTCCCAGGATGCTGAAACTTCCTTCAGATGGATTAGCCAAACTATTTCTAAGCAATTTTTTAAAATCCATTCTAAAAATAAGTAATTCTATTCTGAATATAGCACCCTTACTGAACATTTTGTTCTTTTACTCTTCATATGTTGCATCTTTACTGATCAATTCATTCTTTACTGAACATTTTATTCTTTTACTCTTCATATGCAGGGAGAAAGTTGACACCTTTTACTCAAAACATACTAAAATATTCTGGAGTGTACACACTTTCCCTTCACTGATCATTTTAACTGTGAAGTTGTTACCAGAAAGTTTTAATCAGAAATTCTTCAGCAATCTTGGTCCAGCAAGTTCTAAACTACAGAGTAACTTTCATCAGTCTTTGCTGTTTTCTGTCTCAGAAGAAAACTGGAACAATCATAAGACCATAAAAATTCAGCCCTAGCATGTTTAAACATGTAGTGCAGTTTTCACTAGGGCCTCCAACCATAATGATGAAACCCCATTCATTTTGTGTAGCTGTCACTCCACAGGAAGAAACAGCTTTGCAGAAAACACCACAACTGATTTGTACCCATTTGCACATGTACAATTTGGTTACAGTCTAGAAATAATCCATGCAGCAGCGATGGAAACTGTTTGGAAATACAAATGTTCTGTTGCAATGAAGTCAGACAGGCTGGCTTGAGGGGTTGTGCTCTCTCTCGTTTGGCAATGCAAGACGCAAATATTTTGATTATCTATTGCTGTCACATGACACATTGTCACTAGCTGATAGATTTTAAACCAGTATAAATGAAAGGAACACAGAATGACACGCATATGCAACAGATACTGACCCTAAAAATATTTATGTCATATATTTTCACTGAAGCTGGAGGAAAAAAACTCAAACTCTAGTGCATTTTCCTTAAGAAACCTGGCAAGTATTTCTGTCACATGGAGATCCAGTATTTTTGCAGTTACGCTTTTCACTAGAGAACCCAGACTTCAGATGAAAGAATAGAAATAGCTGAAACACTAGGAGGGCAGTACCTTATTCATGGTTCAGTTAGGCAAGAGAAGTTAAGTGTCATACCAGTACCCAAAACAATTTGAAAATGCAGATGCTGGAGATTTAGTATATGTGTTATAAATACACATATGAAAAGCAAAAAGGACCAAAGTAAAAATCACACAAGAACAGAATCACTCAATGGTTTGGGTTGGAAAGAACCTTAAACACCATCTAATTCCATCCCCCCCCACCATGGGACACCTTCCACTAGATCAGGCTGCTCAAAGCCCCACCCAGCCTAGCCTTCAACATTTGCAGGGATGTGGCATCCACAGCTTCTCTAGGCAACCTGTTCCAGTGCCTCACTACCTTCAGAGTAAAGAATTTCTTTCTTATATCTAATATAAATCTACCCCCTTTCAGTTCGAAGCCATACCCCCTGGTCCTACCACTACACACCCTTGTACAAAGTCCCTCTCCACCACTCTTGCAGGCCCCTTTAGGTAATGGAAGGTGCAATAAGATCTCCCAGAAACCTTGTTTCTCCAGGCTAAAGAGTCCCAACTCTCTCAGCTTTACTCCATAGGAGAGGTGCTCCATCCCTCTGACCATTTTTGTGGCCTTCCCCTTACCTCCTTCCAACAGAGTCTTACTTGTACTGATCACCTCAGAGCTGGATGCAGCACTCCAGGTAGGGGCAGAGTAGAGGGTGAAAATCACCTCCCTTGACCTGCTGGTCATGCTGCTTTTGATGGAGCCCAGGAGATGATATGCTGGTACCAATACTGACCCCCGAGGAATGTCACTTGGACGGTGTGCAGCTGAGTGAGACCATCCAGACAATTCCCCATCCACTGAGTTGTCCACCCATCAAATCCACGTCTAACCAGCTTAGAGACAAGGAGCTCATGTGGGACAAAATCAAACGCTTTCCCAGGCTTGTACTATCACTTGCACTATCAGTGAGGAGACCTCTCCATGTGCAGTCCTGGGAAAAGCCAAGACCCACGGATAGGGTTTTGAGTTGAGTGCTTATGACCTACTTATTTCTGAACAGAAGAGAGATTTCTCTTGTATCCACACAGCGTGACCAAGAAAACAAGACTTTTCAAATACTCTTGCTTTTATGTGTTTCCCTTGTAAGTAAACACCATTGCTAGACCAAACAACAACAAACACATTCACTTCCCTTTCTCACCAAAAAGGCAACAAGATACAGTACGCTATCACTCTGCATGAATCTCAACACAGTAATATCCCAATGTGCTGCTACAGCTGCAATGATTAATTAAATAATATTCACAAACCAAATTTCATTATTTAGCATTTACAAAATTGATTCTGTCTGGAATACACACTATGAAGCATCAGATGAATGGAAAAGATGAAAGACAACATGCTCAGAGGCTATTCATATATTAATGTATTTTAATATGCTTGAAATAATTTTTCAGAAAAACTTTACTTTTCACTTTAAATGTTGAGACTTAAAGCACTGTTGAAGCAGAGATAATTGACACTCTGTGGATGCAGAACAAAGACAGACAGTTTTACTTTATACATACAATATAAAAAAAAAGGTAAACAAAGGAATTCCTAATTACCTGTGTATTGAACTCAAGGACTGAATCAGTTCATTCCTAGAGCTATGCTACCATTTCAGTGCTTCCAATTCAGTAAAACATCAATCCACAACAACTAGAGTATGTGGTTAAAATCCAAGATTTGTTCATTTCCTGCTCATAGAAAATTTGTTATCTTACCAAACAAAATTAATTTTAAAAATAAGTTGTCTGCTTAAGAAATAGCAAATATCTTCAGCTTAATGCTTTTGCTGGGTGTATCAGGTGAAAACACCTCTTTTTTTCAAAATCAGTGACTGCCATTTCAGGCTGCCAAAAAATAGAAAGCAGTAAAATGTCAGCTGACACAATGAATATCTGTATAAAAGCAATGATACAACTTGGCTAAAGCTAGGGAAATGTATGTGATAGCTGAGGGCAGTAGAGCTGTCAGCCTGCTTTGCAGACTTTATTGTATTTCTTATTAAAAAAAAGTAACATCATTTATATTGTGCACTACAGATACAACATTTTTGCATTTGTTAGTACTCACCTTTCTATCAGCACTTTTACTTTGTCACCAACATAAATTTGCATTATTAGCAGCCACAGAATAAGGGTATGCAACAGGATGTAATGACTTCATTAACTGGTATCTGCTTGTACACTTGTTCAATTAAAGCAGGTCAATACAAGTGTTAAAGCAAACTTGATCAAAAAGTAATCTTATTTACTTAGATAAACAAAATAATTGCATTAACCAAACTAGAGCATCTGCCAAATTTCCATTATGTCACTTTTAGCGAAGAAGCAATCCTGAACTCCATGGGCAGCCACTCTGATGCTTCTGAAGATATTTGACCTATGAGGATATTTGACCTATGCAAGTGCACATCATTTGCATCCCCATAAACATGAGAAAAACACATTTCTTTCTTACATCTGTCCTCTTTTGGTAGCTTTGGACTATTATGTGACCTCTCTCTACCAATATAATCTGGCTGGTACTAATTCAAAGAGTTTGTTCCTGCCAAATAGTTTTCCCTACGACAAAAACGCTTCCTACTTCTCCTTCTGTACTCCCACACATATTTACATCCATCTTTGACAACCTGTGGACTGCCAGGCCTTAGCAAACACTCAAGAAAGTTTGCAGAAAATAAACTGGTTTAGCTGCAGAAAAACTAATTTGGAATGTTTTTATTGTCTTAGAAAATATTTTAATATTCATACTGTCCACTGCAGGTGGTTTACTGATGTTGCTCTCAGTGGCAGTACATAAAGACCACAAGCTCATAAAAAACAAGACAAGGATTAAAAGAGTATCTAAATGTCAAATACCTTGGGTAAACTGGGGTCATCAGTAAACACCATGGTGAAACCAAAATGTATTTTCCTAGTACACAATGCTGATGTGACAACAGATAAGAACAGTGAGAGTAGTAGTAAATTATGTAAATCACTTCCTACTGATACCAGTACAAGCCCTTCCTTTGTTTTTTACAAAACAAATGACATATTATATAAACAGGATGGAAAATCAGTGGCAATGACTAGTAGGAGATTTTATTCCCTTTTTTACTTTTAATGAAGCAACAGCACAAAAAATTATAAATGAAAATAAGAAGAAAATTCTACCCAACAGACACCGTTAACTTACACTGTGTAAGAATTTAACATAAATTCACCTAGATCTATAATTCTTCCAGTTTTGCTTTGGTGTTTATGTGTACACATTGCTTGAAAGAATATATACATAAAAACATAATATTTTTTTCCTGAAATCTGCAAAGTAGTCATGGAAGCACATTTATTCTGAAATACAACTATTACAAATATGAAAAAGCCTATTCAAATCTAGGACTGTAAACAGTGATTATGAGATAAATTAACTTAGAAAAGTTTGGGATTTTTTTCCAAACAGTACTTATTTTAAGATCCCATAAAATTTTTTTCAATGGCTCCTTAAAAAATTATTCCAGTCCACAATATAGTGTCTTTCAGTGTGTTACTTATAGCTTATTTAGTGCTCAAGGTTTTGCTTTTTCAGAGCGCTCAGAATCTGGCACCCAAACACCAGTTTGTGACCTTGTAATACAGTAACCCATCTCACATCTTCTATGAAAAAGAACAGTTTCACTCTACTGGATACTTGATATAAAAACACTGAACGTTTGACAACTTCAGACAACCAGAGGAAGACACCATATTCTGAATCATCTAGTAGCTTGCTGACTACTTCATAAAACAACTCAAATTTTCCCATTCCAAGCCATGACTTCTTTTTCCCTTTACTCTTTCCTTTTTCCTTTTTCCTTTTTCCTTTTTCCCCTTCCCTTCCCTTCCCTTCCCTTCCCTTGCCTTCCCTTCCATCTGTTTTTCTTACTCCAGCTCTTCCCTTCTTTTTTTTTTTCTTTTTTCTTATAAAAAATAGCAATATTCATCATTTGAACCACTATGCAGAAAAGGCAATGAAAAGAAACTCAAGTGAATGCTGGATGACAACAGGAATGGTACCCCTTGAGCCCACCCAGGACATTCTTGATGTATTTTAGTGTTAGTCTATCACATTCTTAATTCTCCAGCCCTGGTTTCCTCCTGAGCAGAGATGCACACAACCATTTCTCAGCAGGAAGATGTGATTGCATATTTCAGTTACAGCTTCCATATTCTGAACACTCGCGCTCACTGAAAAACTCCTTCACAGCCAATAATATCACACATTGCTGGACATTAAAGAGGCAAAAGCTTCTAAGGAAAGAAATACTACATGCTATAATAAACATCTGAAATGAAGTCAGTCTTTTATTTTGTTTTATCAACAGTGCTTCTAGGTACAGGCTATATGACAACCACATTTTCTTTTTCATGAATGACAGGAACAAGAAAAAGAAAACTGCTACTAATTCTTGAGAGAGCATCAAGTCCTTAGGCCTAGGGTCACACTGCTGTATTTTAAGCACTTACATGAATGAGATACGTAATTGCCCCAGGCCAGTGGAGAAGAATATTTTGATGTTAGACAAACTGAAGCCTCTGGAGGGGCACGTCACTTTCCACTGACTGCCTATGCAACCTAGGACAAATGCACTCATAATTTAGATGTCTCATATGAACCCCAATACAGATTTCATAGGCAAGTTACTCAACCTGGACTAATTAGGGTTGAAACAAAACCATCTCTGAACTAAATACTGCAGAATTTGTATCAAATGTCTACTGCAAATGCAGTTTCAGATTTGCTATTCCAATTTGCACCACATAATTGCAAGCAACTATTGCCCGTTTCAGCTCCTCCTTACGTTTCTAGAGCTCAAGAGTTGATAGTTGTTTGTAACAGGCTTAGAAAAAAGCTTTACATTTCACTTTCCTGATGCCTCTAAATGTTACAGGAAGGATTGTCTACTTACCACTGAAGAAAGTAAACAGATAACTAACCTCTTCAAGCACAACATATGTCTCTATAAATATTTCACCACACATTTTGTTGTAGAAATAAAGCAAAAAATAACACACCCACTTCCGCTAGAATTGATTCTGGCACTTACACTTGCCAGACAGACTCAAAGACTACTGGACAAGCACTGGTTTGTGGCTGTCATCTTACAAATACACTTTAAATTCTAATCCCGAAGTTATAAATAAATGATTGTATTTACAAGCCCTAGCTTAATTTTGTTAGACTATCTAAAGCTGTAATTTAATATTTATTAGAAAAGCTTCTTTGTTTGGTTGTTTTTTTCATTTACTGAAAGGAAAAAGATGGTAAATGAACAAAGAAGGATCACAGAATTATTTAGGGTGGTAAAGACCACCAAGATCATTGAGTTCAACCTTTGACCAATCACCACATTGTCAACCAAACCACGGCATTAAGTCCCACATTGTTTCTCGAACACCTCCAGGGACAGTGACTTCACCTCTTCCCCTGGCAGCCCGTTCCAATGCCTGACCACTCTTTCCATAAAGCAATTCTCCCTGATATCCAATCTAAATCTCCCCTGGTGTAGCATGAGGTTACATCATCTCATCCTGTCGCTGGTTGCTTGGAAGAAGAGCCTGACCCCCACCTGGCTACGACCTCCTTTCAGTGAGTTGTAGAAGTGATAAGGTTCCCCCTGAGCTTCCTTTTCTCCAGGCTAAACAATCCAAGCTCCCTCAGCCACTCTTCATAGGAGTTACCCTCTACACCCCTCAGCCCCTCACCAACTCCATTGCCCTTCTCTGGAAACAATTCCAGCATCTCAATGTCCTTCTTTAACTGAGGGGCCCAGAACTGAATATGGGATTTGAGATGTGGCCTCACCAGTCCTGAGTACAGCAGGACAGCCACTGCCTGCCCTGGTCCTGCTGGCCACACTATTGCTGATACAGGCCAGGATGCCACTGGCCTTCTTGGCCACCTGGGCTGGCTCATGTTCAGCTGCTGTGGACCAGCACCCCAAGGACTTTTTCTGCTGAGCCATTTTCCAGCAATGAAATAATTAACATTACAAAACAAATTTCGACTCATAATCAGACCCTAACTCCAACCTAGCCTTATTCTTATTTCCACAGAGAAATTAAATCTTGGTCCAGAGAAATTATTAATCATAAAGCCAAGCAAGTATTTCCATATTAGAAGCATAACATGAGGAAAAAACCTGTCTGCCAAGCAGTTTATTACAATGTGTGTAAATATAGAGAAGTGACTGGATCTCTGGCACTAAAATTCATTCTCCTGGAGCCTACTGCATCTCTGCACTCTGCTCTGGCAGATCCTGGTGTAATCTAGCTCTGTGCTTCACAACACCCTGTAGTAACGTCTTTGGCAGGCCTGGAAGCTGATGCGCCTGTCCCTTTGGTACCTGTGAGCAGGGTTTGGTTACCAACACATACACACCTATTCCTCTTGGACAGCTAAAATTTCTGCACAGGGCTGCAGATGGGACACACAACTATCAGATGAGCCACTCTCTTCCTGGAACTGCACCTGAATGCCAGATAGAATAATGGAAACACCCAAAGGGACACTGACAAGGGACACTGGCTACTGTGATTGAGCGAAGGGCTCTAGAACTCCCAACTACAAAATTAACACAATTTAAAGAAAAAAAAAAAGGAAGAAAGAAAGTAAAAAATAGATGATTAGAAGTTGCAAAGGTACTGGACTGAAATAGCTAACCGAGTCAGAAGCAGCAGGCAAAAGTATGGCCCACAAATTCTGATGCTAAACAAATTTCATGTATCCTGTCTAAATTCTCCCACTTTCTGTTTTATTTTGCTAACTTAGTCATAGAAGAAGCCCCATGCTGTTTCATTATTTCTTTATAAATGAGTCAAAAAAGTGAGATAAAAGATGACAAGAAATACTTAACTGATTCAACTCCTTTTCAGCGCGTCTGTTATGTTAATTTCCAACTTTTCCACCCAGACACCCTCAGAGTAGGTTACCTGAACAGGAATTTCAACTCTCAAAACTGCAAAAATCTCCAGACAGTGTTTGACAATATATGCACTGATAGTGTAAACACTCACTTTCCTGAATAGCTCACTGCCAAAGTCTTCAAAAAGAGCAGGATTTGTACCTTGAGTAAGTGACATACCAGTTCTTAATGTCTATATATGTACAGGAAATAACCATATAGAAACAGTATCTTCAAGGAATTAATCTTGCTGGTATAGAATTTGTCCTTTAGAATTACATGTCTGGCACCTGTGCTTCTGGTTCAAGCACTCCAGTTTTTTCCACGTACAAAGAGGAATAAAACTATAACTTAACTACATTAATATTACAGTTCCTACCTATTTTATGACCTAAAATGATAAAAGGTGTAAGTTTGAGTATTCAAGTATATGTATATCTGGAGAATAAAAGAGTGTTTATACTTTATTCATCTCCTTTTGTTTGGAAGTAATCTCTGAAAACTCACAAAACAGAGTCAATAAGAAAAGCAGGAAAAGATTCAGTTGTTCTTATTAATTCTACATCGAATTAATTAAGCAAATTAATAGCAGAAATGTATCTGTCAGACATCACTTGTCCTAGAGTCTTTAAAACTCAAGTAAGAAGTATTGGATGGAGAGTAGAAGAGCTGTAAGATACAAGCCTTTAAACAGAAGGGCAAAATCATACTCCATGCAAATTGTTGTTCAACATAGGCAATTTCCCACATTTTAAATTTTTTACAATAACTATTAAAGACCCGTTGAACAAACTTTTGGGATTTCAAAAAGGCAATATGATTCAGTTCTGGGACAAAGTAGGACCAATTCTGTATCATTTGTGTGCATTCTCTTGAAGAAATCAAGTGAGGAGAAATAAAAATAAGCCCATCCTATGGGAGTGCCCCTTAGAAACTGTGAGAAGACATTCCCGCCATTTCCGAGTATGTTTTCTGGGGAAATTTGATCAGGATAAATGAACTGGAAGGATACCTCTGTGTAGAGGTAGACAAACAGGAAAGAGGCCCCAGGCAAAGCTGCAGTACAGATCTTCCAAGAGACTGGCT
Source organism: Rhagologus leucostigma (assembly GCA_013397725.1). NCBI lineage: Eukaryota > Metazoa > Chordata > Aves > Passeriformes > Rhagologus > Rhagologus leucostigma. The sequence continues at coordinate 21,378 of VZTD01000832.1, read as the reverse complement.
TAAAACAGATTCAGCAATGAGCTGACTTCTGCTGATGGCTGACAAAAGACTGAGAGACAGAAAGAGGGAAGGAGCGAGGGAAGGCAGGAGCTTTCAGTATGATTCAAGGCATTGTAGCCAAAGAAATCAGAAATTCCAGTGGGAAATCTTAAAAGGCTGCAAGTGGTTCAAGTCCTGTGGATGTAGGCTGATTTGGGTGGCAAGCTGAAAATAATGCTGCCCAGTTTGGTGCAGCCACAGTTGAGCTGCTGCTGTACAACACTACCTATGTTTGGCACAGGTAAGGGGAGCTTTTACTGGTTCTCTGGAGAGGCCAAGGACTTAGAGCAACTTGTACCATCTGAAAAGGAACTATGAATGTTTAAGCACTGGATGTATACGTCAGAGTACAGGGCAGTCCTAAAAGAGCCCCCAAAGGTAAGCCATTCATCTGCCTCACTGCTCCCATGCTTCTGCCCCCTTGCACAGGGTTCCCAGGCTGTCTGCAGAGCACAGAAAGGGCTGGCAGACAAACACAGACCTGGAACATTGCTCTAAAACACACAGGTGCATGGGTTGCATCAGAGCATCTGTGGACAGCGACAGCAACCAGAGAGACTAAATCTAAATTATACCTTTGTTTTCAGACACACAAGGAAAACCAAGACCAGCGTAAATACCAGCAGATAACATTAGGAGCGAGGATGCAATTTTGCCTCCCTGGGAGAAGAGGTTAACATCAGCAGGCTTGCTGTACTGATGCCAGATGGACTTTTTCAAGCATCTGTAGATCAAACCGAAGTCTTCAGGCAAATCAGAGACAAATACATGTCAGTGTCCATGACCCACTCATAAACAGTATCAGGGAAAACTAAACCAACCAAATAAACAAATGCAAACAAACCTGGAGGCAGAACTTTCTATGTTTTAGGCATTAACTAAGAAGTGTAATGTTGTAATTCCTTTGTGGTCAGGTACTCCAGCAGAGACATAAGGCAAAATTAGTACAGCTAAGCAGGACTTAGAACAATTTTGATAGAAATGCGCAAAGCATATGATCAGAAACAATATGCTTGTAAATAAAAACTTTGTTTGCACAGAAATACTTTATAGACATGATCAGAACACTGCAAAATTCTAAATGAACATTTTTCTACTTGGATTAGCCATGCTAAATGGGAGATAGTTTTGCCCTTTCTTCCTATTTCCTTTTTCTTCACAACTCAGTGCTTAACATAGTCCCTCTTAGTTCAGACAAAAGTAAGAAGATGTAGGTCACTTGTAAAAAAAAAAGATAACAGCAGAATTAACCATTTTTACTAATAATTTATAAACAGAACCAAGAAGTATCAACATTTTGGAAATGCCAAGATGGTACTTCAGAGCCACGCTTTGCCTTTTTCCAAGGTCTGCATATAAGGCAGTTGCTTAAGCCTCCGGAAACATCCCTGCATATCACCTCTGAGTGACGAGAATGGTAAATCTCAGCAGCAAGGAATCTGTTTCTTGCTTGTAGACAGCTGCTTCTTACTGTGCTCTGTGAGCACGATGCCTGGGAAGACTGGAACTGAACTTCCATCCACAGTCTCTTCCCCACTCATACTTGTGTGGGAGAGCAAGAGCCACACAGGTCTTGTTCTGTCTCCTTCTCTGTGCCCGTACCCAAATATATGGGAGACAGCCTATGGTAGCATCTATACCAATGAGTTACACCTTTTCTATTTCCCACTAGGATATATCAAATCAGCTATAAACTGACCCATTAGAAAGGAGGCTAATGAGACATTAGTTAATATCACAATCATTGTCAAACATTTTAAATACAATCACAGTAACAAAAGCAGAAAGACAAACTTCAAACTACTCAGTACAAGAAAGAAGGAAAGCAAATAGGGACTGCTACATCATTTTCTGTAATTCTGAAAAGCTAAGTCCCCTTCATCTCCCAGATACTGCAGCAAAATATAGTACTTATGGCATCCGAAATAGATTCTTCAAGGAAAATGATGTACCACTTTCATGCCAGCCATGGAAATGCTATTTTATTTGTTGTTTTCCAATAACAGTCATAGTAAATCCTAAGCATGAGTCTTGCATAATCCTGCAAGCTCATTCTCCCTCATTTGTGGATTTAATTAGAGATGGATAAGGTATGGCCCAGATAACTTTAAATGTAGGAGAGAAATATTTACAACAAGTTACTCAGTAAAGTAATTATATTTCCCAGTGTAAATGTATGCTGTTTATTCTATTTGTTTAAAAACATATTCCAAACACCTTCCTCTAATAACCATCAACTAGCAACACAGAAAAGATGGGAAGGGTGTACAGTTATGCTGAGTACTCTCTGCTGGAAACTTTAATTTGTGTGGAAGTCCCCGTGAGTGCTTGGTGCATGTTATGTAAAACAAGTGTTGAAAGAATACACAGGGCACAGGGAAAAGGGATGAACTGAGGCTTTGTGGTCTGAGTTAGTTGTTTGTGTTCAGTACTTTGATGATGCTATAGAGTTGTTATAGCAACAGGCCAGAACCTTCTTATGGAGAAAAGAAGAAGAAAAGAACCCCAAAACCGAAAGAGTTTATGTGACATGTCGGTCACTGTGCATCTGTTCTGACTGAACAGGCATGGGGAATGGACACTGCGCCATTCTGGTAACCCCTGTACAGGCTTGAATTTCTCCATTTGTTTCACTTGGGACTTTATGATCCATTAGACTCTACAACCAAACGTGCACATCCCCCCTTTCACCTAAATAAAAGCTTAGCTGGTCTGGTCAAGTAGAGGAAAACATATGAGGATACCACAAAAACCAGAGAACTTTATCTTGACTGTACTGGCTCTGGCTGAGCTGGAGTTTATTTTCCCTTAGCAGTCCTCACAGTGCTGTGCTCTGCATTGGTAGCTGGAAAGGTGTTGACAACACCCCAGTGTTTTGGCTACTGCTGAGCAGTGCTGGCACAGCATCAGCGCTGTGTCCTCAGCATTCTGCACCCCACCAGTAGGATGGGGTTGGGCAAGATCCTGGAAGGGGACACAACCAGGCCAGCTGACCCAAATTAACGAAACGGTTATCCCATACCATATGACATAAACGCAGATATAAAAGCTAAGGGAGAGGGGAGGAACAGGGGGCATTTGTTATTTCACAGTGTTTGCCTTCCAGAGCAACCGCTATGCGTGCTGAAGCCCTGCTTCCCGGGAAGTGGCTGAACATTGCTCGCTGATGGGAAGTAGAGATTAATTCTTTTTTCCCTCTGTTTATGCATGTGCCAACTTCTGCTTTTTTTTTCTCTTTAGTAAACTGCCTTATCTCAACCTGTGAGTTGTTTTCTTATTCTCTCTCCCCCCAGTCCCACCAGGAAGGAGAGTGATAGAGCTGCTTGGTGGGCACCCGGCACCCAGCCACAGCCGTACTGACTATACACTACCATACTGAATGTTTCATAAAAGCTCTGAAATTCCTTAACTTCTTCTGCCACTCATGCCTTCACCTCACTTTCCTGCTTTTGTGATCTTCAACAGCAGCAACTTGTAATGTAAGTGGTTCGAAAGGATTAGTGAGGTAAGGGAGTTGACCTGACTTAGACTGAACTTGGAAGCATGGAAACTACTGAACTGCAAACAATGTCAGGCTCTTCATAATTGTTTACTGCTATGCTTGTCTGCCTCCTTCTCATGTACCTTTGCTGGATTTTGAAACACTCACTAAAACCTGGCCATTCCTAACAATTTTCTCTTTCTCAAGAATAATAGTGTCTGGAAATTTCAAGCAAACATTTTTCATTCTATTAATATAAAACACTAATAAGGGATAATTCCTCATTATAGGTCAATTTTGAATATTAAAACTATCCAGATGTGTTATCTTTACTACCTTTTTTTTGTAAGAAAATCGGGAAAAATTTATTTAGCAATGCATCACAGGAAAAAAACATTGAAAAATCTGAATTTTAGTATCTTCATCATCTTGAAAACAATAGAGAGAACTAAAAAGGGTATTCAGAAATGCATTAATTCTAACCATTCATGTCAGCATTGGTGTGGGGAAAGTCACACATAACCTTGATGTAGTATAGAAGACTGACTATAAAGAACCAAAGCAACCTGGATGAATGTTCACATCTTGGTGCATGGTATATAGCATATTGCAGTTTTTGGTTTATATTGTCAAATGTAGATACAGGAAGGGTAACATCAAATTATGACAACTACATTATTCAGATACAGCAAATCTAAGATTCTAAAGCCTTCAGGGCTCTACAGTATGACAAACATAGTTACATTCTCATGTTTAGTGGCCCTTAACTGTGTATCCTAATTATGTAAATACCTATATTTTACATAAAACTCCTCAAGGACTACTGGCAGGCAAGGGGACACACCTTTTGTATACACAAACACACACCAGGAAGTGGGGTCCCCAGTGTTTCAGCTCTTTTTAACCTAGGACTGGCACAGAGCTGGAGGAAGAGGTAAAGTGCTTCAACAGGCATGAGCAGAGAACGACTTCTCACCGATGCTTTTCACCCACTTATCAAATTCACATGTAACTTCTTGCACTATGCAAGAAACGAACGTATTTTCGAAAACACATCCAATTCAGCCCAGAAATGAATTAGCCGCTGTACATTCAGCTCCATGTGAATGTGCTGAGGACGACTAGCTGGCTGAGGATTATTCATGGCTGTGAAACCTGCTCTCAGCATTCACAGCCGATAAGCATACAGTGCATGGCCTTTTGGCTGTCTATATTTGTACCACTCTGCTTAGAGGGCTTTGCGTTTGCTTAGCATTGGTCAGGTCATTACATCAGGCATCAGTGCTTCCCCGTAAAGCAGAACGATTGCCTGAAGCAGTTTTAATCAGTTTATAACTGGAAATGTTCCATACAGGTCAATGGCTATCAGTTGTTGGAGTGTGCATAATGTAATTAGCATGGGCTACAATTGCTATTTTTTACTTAAATAAGGGCCTTTTTGCTGAAGTCCACAGCTTTATATGAATAGATACCAAACTCTGTATCTCGTAGTAGTGACACAGTCCATGGAGGCTTTACTCTCCAAATCAAGAAATTTGGACTGTTTAAAGAGAACCATTATGCATAAATACTACCAGAGGGTGAGGAGGGTGAAGGGCCTGTTTGGCTTTCTACAAGTCAATATTCTGCTGCCCTAGCTCTGCAGAATTTAGAGGTTGTCTTTCTCTTATTAATCAATCTCGAACATGTATTGATTAATACATGTTGGGGGGCATGAAAAATGTTACTACTGTTACCACATACCTTGTAAAACCTTCCACAGACTGTTCCCTATAATGTCACACATTATTCACCAGATAGCAATTTTGTCTTCTAAATATTTTGGACTCAGCTGTCTTATTTCAGCAGAACCTTGGAACAATAGCTCTCTGCTTCTAGATGTCTACATCCCTAAAAACATTCGTGAACTAAAAGGTCACTACCTTTCCTTCAAGCTCCCTCCAAGCTTCAGGAGTTCCTGCAGCTCCTCCTCAGCCAAACCAGTGGACAGCTTCTGAAACACTTTCCAGTGTTTCTAAGTTGTTTGGCAATCAAACAGACCTGGCTTTGAAAGGGAGGTCATGCAATTATTCTGAGGAAAACAAGACAACTTTTCAAGACTACTGATAGTGTCTGCTCCCCTCTCATTGCATTTTACATATTTAAAGCCTAACTTTCATCACAAGGTGAAATTAGCACTGAAGCAGATAATTTTTAAAGCATCAATTCATAATGTTAAACAGAGCAAGTGACTTTCCCTTTGAATTCGCATGTTAACATCCGTCCCTACAGTCTGTGTGTTCCTTGTTTTAAATGGCAACAGGAAAAAAAAAACAACAAAAAACCAGGGAGGCAGAACAACTGCAATGAGTAATGATGAACTGAAACTGTATTTAGGGCTACAAAAACTTTCCTGTTATGATTAAATAGCACCGTTAACACAGCACTCAAATGTATGGGTTGAGATTGGGCTCTATTTGGTAGCTACTGCAGAGAACAGACATGAACACAATCTTCATTCCGTTTATGCTCTCAAAGATACTGAGATGTAAAAGGATGTTTGGGCAGAAATACAACTAATTCTACTGATATACTGACCTCTTTGCATATTAAAATAATAATCTGCTTTTCAAATCCCATCATCCTCTCAATGTACTGAAAAGCACTAAAATTTAGAGCTTCAGCACTGGAATTCCAGCAGAAACGGGTCATGGGCAGCCTGAAACCTCACCTGTGATGGAGAACTGCATAAAAAAGGGTGGGGAATATGAGGATATCTCCCTTTGCAGAGGAGTGCAGATCAATTTGATAAAATACAAAAATGAACCAGACAGGAAAGATATAGTGGCTTCCAGAAGATGAAAAGCACAAAGTGAATGTGATGGAAGAAGATGAGGCAGTGCAGGGATTCCCAGTGTGAGAGTTCTGAATCCAAAATTACTGGCAAAAAAAACCCCTGCTTTGAGTGTCTGTGCTTAAAAGAAGAAGGAAAAAGGAGAAATATCTGAGACGAAACAGAAAAGGAAAGGCAGTGTCACTAAAGGACATGGAAGTAAGCTTGGATCACACCAGGACAATATTTAAGAAAATGACTGTATATATGCATTAGCAATTACAAGCAGAAAGAAAAAAAATAAAATCAGTTGTAACCTTAAATGTAGAATATGAATGGAAAGGCAAGGCTGGGGCTACTTATTTATCTACGTATTGTTGAATCTTGATCAAGGAAACCAAAACCTTTGGATCCAAATGGCAACAATGATCAAATAAAAATATATTGACAATAGTTCTCATTCAGACCCAGGATAGAGAATTCATGAAAAAGTTTAACTATCACATATGTACAAAGGAAATGGTAACAATTAGAAAAAGAAAGAAATTCAAGCATGGTAGCTTGTCTTAATACAGCCAATGCTGAAGAAACCTTTCTAATCACATTCAGCACATTTAGAACTTGGAGAGAGGGGTGTTTGTTTTTGTTTGTGGTTTTGTTTTTTTAACTGCTGGGTCTGTAACAAAATTATTATTTATTCAATGCATGGGTCTGTGGAGAGAAATGCCAGTCTGTTTCAGATGACCAGCTGCTGGAATTACAGCCGACTGTTAACTGTTTGCTCATTCTTCTTTACAGCCTTGATCTAGTCCCTTTCTGGGATCTTTGCACACTCCTTTTGCTGTTCCCCTCCTCCCATTCTTGACACAGAGGTGTCAAGCATGAAAGGAAGCAAGAGGAGACTACTTTGAAGACCTTCTTTCTCCCCATGCTCAGCAGACTTCTCTACTTGCAACTTGAGGTATGCTCCTCTGTTTCTGAAAGGCAGAAGTGAGGGAAGGGGCCACCTGGACTGGTAATTTGAGCCCACTCTCCTTACCTGTTTGTAGAAAATGGCATCAGTGCAACAAACTTTAGAAATATTTGCTGTTCACTGTCTTTTATATCTGAGAGAAGAAAAAAGGGGATCTGAAGAGCATTTCTACCTAAGTATGTCTACACATATTTTGTTTTGGTTTAAATCTAATTGCAAACTTTAAAAGAATCCAAACAAACAAAACTTCACTTCCTCTTCACAGTAGGGAGGCTTCACAGGAGTAATGAGTGCACTCCCAGATATCCTTGTTTACCCTTCTTTAATCAAGACCAAAATGCTAAGCTTCATAGCCAAGGTCTATTACGTAAATTAACTTGAATAGTTCAAAATGGCTTAATTTGTATTGAAAAGATCCCATTAGCATGTGCATTCTTCAAACAAAAAGAAATCTGTATACTAGTGTAGGGTGTATTTCTCTGTATAATTAGTGTAATTGTAATAGCTGCAAAATGAAAATCTGTAGGCACACCCTAGAAAACATGAAGCAACCAATAATAATTACCATTCCTATTGATATAATGTGCTAACTGGCTGAAGAGCTCCCTTCTAGAGACTTTTAAATGTGTTTAGTTTCAAAAAGAGCATGAAAAGTCCCAGAATCACAGGATCACAGAATGGATAACGTTGGAAGGGAACACCAGCGGGCTCATCTGGTCCAACCTACCTGCTCAAGCAGGATCATCCTAGAGCACATTGCACAGGATTGTGTCCAGACAGTTCTTGAGCATCTCTAGTGAGGCTAAATCCAGCATAGGTTACAAGAGCCAGGCATTCAGTTCCATATCAAGTGTGGTTTACAGCTTAAACGAAATACTACATTCACCCTAATGAAGTTTTAAAAGAGCACATAACAAACACGATTAAGGCACAAATGCTGAGAGCTGATTAAGAAGTTGTTGAGTTTTTTTTAAGCTTGACTAAATAAATTCACATTGTCCAGAACATTCCTCACTTTATACCTGGGCAGAGGTCACGCAGAACGAGGGGGTCCAACATACACGCCCCAGGTTGAGGACACACCAAAGTGAGCTGCTGCCTAAGACCTAAATTATACCTTTTTGGGGAAGCTCAGCTGGGAGGCCAAAGTCATAGACAACAAATTACCACTTTGCCCTCAGATATTTCTTCCTCCAGACACGAAGAGAATTGTATTCTCCCCAGGGGGCTGGGAAGAATTTTGCTTTGGTGACACATAGGTATGATTTTTTACCCAGACTAGGGAGAGCAATAATACAGCAACCCCCTCCAATACCCCTGCTAGGACTCCAGGGGACCTGGGCTTCTGAAATGAGCTCCTGAGCAGATCTCAGCCTGGCTCTCCACCTCCTGTGTAATCATGCTGCTTTTCAGGATGCTAACGTCATGGTCTCAAATTAAAACCTAAAAATCCACAGATGAAATCCTGAATGTGAATTTTATTCTGGATTTGAAAGGTTGTTTGCTGGCATCTGAGTAACGTAGGAGGATAAAAACTCTCTCAGAAGAGCAGGATAACCTCTGTTAGCAAGACCTTTGGAAAGCACATACTATTCAGCAGCGTATGTAAAATCTAAGCATATAATTCTCAAGCAGAAATGACTAAATTGTGCCTTGAGACAGGAGTGTCACTCTACTGAATACTGTTTCCAATCTAGCTGTTTGTTACGGTGTACTTACTCAAATGATAGGGTGATCAACAAACAACTGTTGCTGTGCCTATGAACAGGGCTCACTTCAGCTGCCTCCTTGTCCTGGCACAGGACTGACTGCTGTCACCTGTCTTGTGCATCAACAGGAGACTGTAAAGCCCTCAGGGCTACCAGTCTGTTTCTGCTCCCTTCACCAGCAATCAGAATTGTATTTTAAAACTATGTTATTACATACCAATACATCCAAAGAAAAAAAGACTTTTTATGGGCTACTCATCAGTAGAATAAGTCAGCCCACATCTTTGATATCTAAGATGAAAATATCAATATTTCTATTATCTTTGAGAACCAGGCTACAGAGCTCCCCTGAGGAGTTTTCACATTATTTTCTGCACACTATACTACTGGATTTATATTCTAGTAGAAAAAAAAGTCATTCTTTTCCTAGCGTACTCCAGCTTACAAGAGGAGATCAAGCACATTATGTGAACAAGAATTCAGAGAAAAAAAAAAAAGTCTAGCTGTTTGAAATTATAATTAATTTACCATAACAAATAGAAAGAAAAAACATTTGGCAGGTGGTGATTGACTTAGCATTGCTGCTAGCAAATTTCAGTTTACTTTCAGTAAGAGCATGTTCACTGCATAGTAACCCTGAGTTCACTTTGCCAAAATCAGTGGAGAAACAGCCTGTCAACTGCAATAGATGTAGCTGGCTCTAGCGAGCTGGTCTGGAGTACTTAGTTTCAACATGGTGAGTAGACAAGACCTGTCTTCCATTTGGGGGCACAGGAACCACCGTTCACAAAATCACAAAATCAATTAGGTTGGAAAAGACTCCTGGGATCACTGAGTCCAAGCTATAACCCATCACCACTCTGTCAACTAGACCACGGCACTGAGCGCCACATCGAGTCTTTCCGTGAACACTTCCAGGGATGGTGACTCCACCACCTCCATGGGTGGCCCATTCCAATATCTAATCACCCTTTCTGTGAAGAATTTCTTCCTAATGTCCAGCCTAAACCTCTCCTGGTGCAGCTTAAGACTGTGTCCTCTTGTCCTGTCGCTGGTTGCCTGGGAGATCAACCCCCAGCTGGCTACAGCCTCCTTTCAGGTGGTGTAGAGAGCAATAAGGTCACGCCAGAGCCTCCTTTTCTCCAGGCTGAACAACCCCAGCTCCCTCAGCTGCTCCTCATAGGACTTGCTCCAGACCCTTCACCAGATATGCTGCCCTTCTCTGGACATGTTCCAGAACCTCAATGTTTTTCCTGAATTGAGGGGCCCAAACTCAGACACAGTATTTGAGGTGTGACCTCACCAGTGCTGAGTACAGGGGAACAATCACTTCCCTAGCCTGCTGGCCTCAGTATTTCAGATACAGGCCAGGATGCCATTGGCCTTCTTGGCCACCTGGGCACACGCTGGGTCAGGTTCAGCTGTTGTGGACCAGCACCCCCAGGTCCTTTCCCACTGGGCAGCTTTCTGGCCTCCGCCCCAGCCTGTAGTGCTGCATTGTGGCCATGGCGTACTTTGTTAGTCTTGTCAAACTTCATGCCAGTGGTCTCAGCTCATCTATCCAGTCTGTTGAGATCCCTCTGCAGAGTGCTCCCAGATCCTAGCACCCAACTTGGAGTCATCTGCAAATCTGCTAATGGTGGGCTCAATCCTCTCATCCAGATCATCAGTAAAGATATCAAACAGAACCAGGCCCAACACCAGGCCCTGGGGGACGCTACTGGTGACTGGACATCAACTGGATGCAAAACCATTCACCACCACTCTCTGGGCCCAGCCATCCAGACAGTCCTTATCCAGCAAAGGGTACACCTGTCCAAGCTGTGGGCTGCCAGCTTTTCCAGAAGTGTGCTATGGGAGATGGTGTCAAAGGCTTTGCTAAAGTCCAGGTAGACAATATCCACGGCCTTCCCCACATCCACCAGGCAGGTCACCTGGTCATAAAAGGAGATCAGATTGATCAGGCAGGACCAGCCCTTCCTAAAATCATGCTGGCTGCTCATAGTTATCTTTGCCTCTACTCTCTGGGCTGTACTCTGTGTTTTACACAGGGCATATAAAATACTGAACGGTAATCCTCTAACTTTATCTGACCATTTATGTTCAATGAGGCACATATTGATCCAACCTGTACATCAAAATCTGTAATTTGAAAAAAAAATATAAAAATTCTTACATGGAAAATAGAAACAGGAAACGAGGGCTGAAGAGGAGAAGGACTACAGATTAAATATTAAAAGAACATGAATACAGCTTGACCATCAAAAACAATTCCTCAGCTGAGAAATGTTAGCTTTCTACAGAGTTGCTCCCTTGTAAGTATTTTATAAATCACTATTCTGCTGGTGAATAGTATGCAACCTGTTAAGCTCCTAGAGATGTTATATCTACATCAGAAAAGAATGGCTCTATTTTTAGCCACAAACATGTTCTGGGTAAAGAAAAGCAAAGTAAAGCCATGGCAATTAAACCTAATAGCTGTGCACAGCAGTCCTGTCAGGCTGCCTCTCCATAGGTGAATGGAAAATGCAGTGGGACTAAAAGCTCTGTAGCTAAAGGAAATTGCACAATTAAGATGCTTTTCTGATTTGGTATTTGTAATGTGTTTTTTTAGGGGAGAGAAGCCATGCATTTGAGATTTTCCTCTAATTACAGGGAAAACATTTCAGTGAGATTTGGTCCCTCGATCCTATACCATATTCCTTCCAAGAATTAGAAACAAAGTGATTTTCAATTTCTTAGCTCCTGTTCTTTTATAGATGAAAAAAAAAAAAAGAGGAAGATCTAATCTTTCACAATTTGGCTCTCCACTTTCCTTCCAGAATTCTCAACTCCACCTCCAGCCTTTAGATCCTTGAAAAAAACCCCACACCAACAACGAAGCAAACAAACAAACAAAAAACCCAAGAAAAAAACCACCACCAACCAAAACACACAAACAAAAAAACCCCCCAAAAACCAAACCAAATCAAAATCACAAAAAACCCAAACAAAAAACCAAACCAGCCCCCCCTCCAAAAAACCAAAACCAAACCCCACAACCCCAAAACACAAAACCAAAAGAAACACCTAACACAATAAAATGCTCATTTATTTTTCAGATCTTGCAGATATTTCTCATTAGCCATTGGCCCAAACTTGACAATGCTTGGGTACAGCCACTTGTAAGATACAATACTCAGGATAAATAGGTGCTAATTATGTTTTGAAGAGTCTCTTAGCACTTTCTGACATGTTGCATCTCCAAAAATTGTCTGTTCTGAAAATTTCAAATAAAGCTCATCTGAAGTGAGATGTAGCTGAAAAGAGTCATTAGAAGAGGCATGAAGGCATTCTGGGACAGTATTTGTCGGTAATCATGAAAATAAGAAGAATCCTAGGAGCTTTGAAGATGTTTAAAGAATGCAAAATGACTAAATATAATTTGGAGTCCTAATCATTATGCTTAACTACAGGCAAACACAGTTTTGGAGGAAACAAAGGAGTAACAAGATTGCTAAAATGGTGGAACTGAGCTGTCTACCACATTGTTGAGTGACATCCATTCTTCACAGCAACAACCAAGGAAGTTTTACATCCAACAGTGCCTACAGATGAAATTTTCAGGATGACATTAGTACCTGAATTAGAGAAGCTGCCTTCAGGTTTGCACTGGAAAACCATAATCCCACTAATCTGAAAGATTTACCATGTTGAGGCTTACATGCTATGGCATTCAGGGTATCGCATATCTGGACCTTTGCATCTTACGTCTAAAGAAATGGACCCAAGAGCTCTTCCACGTGATGCTACGATGACCAGAAAATAATCACACTGTTCATCAGCCAGACCCCTGAAGAAGGCACTGAGGTCCAGCAATTAGGACACGACTCGGAGTCTTCTCTCTGAGGTTGAAGTATTACAGTGCTTCTGTGTGCTCACAGGCTGTGATAAGGGTCAGCCATAGTTGGAAAAAATGGCTGATAACTGGCACATCTAATTGAGCTTGCAGCACCTGTGAGGGTTTTTCCTTTTTGGGAAAATACAATCAGTAGCAGACAGCTTTCTAATGTATGTTTATAGGGATGTTGGAACCAGACATTTACAGAGTGGAAAAAAGGATTTCAAACCACAGCTAAAAGAAATATACAATCTCAAAACTTGCACATCAGAATTCCCTCTTAAAATAAAGGGTTAGAACCTATTTATGATCTTTGAACAAACCTAGGCTCTTTGAGAGTCTCTGCAGCCTTTTCTTTATACAACTGCCTTCTTCTTACCCTCCAGTCCAGAGGAGGAGCTTCATAGTCAGAAGCACCATTTCATGTGATTATCTGTCTTAGTCAAATGGTTTGCTTCTGAATGGCTATCACAAAGATTACATCTTTCGCTTCTTAAGAGGGCATATGCTCCTACTAACTCAAACCCTGAGTCTGAAGTATCTCTTCATGTACAATAAAGGCATATCACAGCAGTTACAGACACAGACGCTGTGTCAGTAAACACCCAGGACCACAGCATTATTTGTTACAGCTTTGTATCTCTGAAGGTCTGCAAGGAGGGAAAGCAGAAATCAATATGTGCAGATGGCAGGAATACTGAGTAACTGCCAAGGTGGACAGACACAGCTCTCCATAAGCTGGAGGAGAGGCAAGGGAAATAGAAAATCACAAAGTAGAACAGAGAACTAAGAGACCCATGAAAACTCCTCTTCAAATATTTTGTCCCCATGTCTTGCAGAGAAAATACACAAAAAATATATTTCTAGAGGAAAAAGTCTGCATTAAGCTAAAATTATAGTTCAGAACATACTTTAATAACTAATAGTAATACAAAAGTATTTCACCTCTAGTGAAATAATCATTAAAAGAGAAGGAAATTGAGTGTTAAATACAAGTAAAACTGAAAGATTCAAAAGCACTGAAAAATGTGTTATCCAAATACCTAAGGGTCTGTCCAAAAGATATTCAATGCAAAAACAAACAACAAAAAAACCAGTTCAGTAACTCTGAGATGTTCTCTTTCACCAGAAAAAAAAAAGGCTTAATTTTCATCAGCAATACAGCAAAACAGAATTATTTAAATTCCACTTTTAAATTTTTATACCAATACCATCCTCTGGGATCAAGAGAGAGCTCAAGACAGAAACAGTAACTTAGTACTGTAACTCCCGTCAGCTTGACTAAGGGCAAAAGACACAAGCCCACCTTCCACAATGTTTTACTGTGAACCCTTACATTATGCTACAGGAGTTCAGTATGTCACAAAAAGACACAGAGGTTACGTGAAATAAGATTTGCACATATATATAAAGCAGCAGAGGGAGAAAGAACCTGACCTTAAACTGTTAATTTAACAAAAATACAATTGCACTTTTCAGCCTGAAGCCAGTGTTACATAAGTACAGTAATAGAGAAAAATGGTTTCCATGCAACACAGCCAGATAATCTGAGTAAGAACCTATTTTTAGTCTTCAAGAAAAATGACATCTTCAGATGAAAGCATCACTTCCACTATAGCCAAAAATTACTTCTCATCAGTCCTAAGTATAATGTGTACCATCTATTCACATGTTTTGCACAGATTTGATACTTTACCTGATACATCTCCTACATGTTAAGTTCTATTAAAATACATGTAATTTAGTAGAATATTTTATTCCAATAGATTGTGTCTATTAAAACTGATAAATACAAGGTTTTTCTTGAAGCCAACTGCATTGTTATGTTCTGTAAATAGAAGTCAGTGATATTTCTGTGATATTTGTTGTAATTTTTAAAGACACTGATGTAATTTCCTTGTAAACCAGCTTCTAACAACAGTACTGTACAATAGTATAATAAAGATTTTTTCCCCCAGCTTACCCTTTGCTCATTTAAAAATTCTTTCTCCTGGATGCATGATACTTATACACAATGCTCATCACAAGCAGAATTCAGAACATGCTATTAATTGTATCACTGTTTTGTATTGAGACTGCACTATGGGATTAATTTAAAACAGGATCCCACACCAGAAGTCTCTGCTAGTACCTAAAACAAAGCACTCACTACACCAAGAAAAGTTAAAGAATAAAAAAGCAGAGAGGAGAGCATGACAGCAAAAGAAGTCATGTTAGTGTCTGTCACAGAGAGACAGCACCATGTTTTCTACATATAAATATAAGCAGCATGACAAAAGAAGTGGGAAGGCAAAAACGTCAGAGGAGAGGGAGCTCAACAGAAGAGGGAACGGTAGAAAAAAATGTACATATTAAAAGTTTAGGCAGAGAGTTAGTGGATAGACAGATGATCACACAAATGATCACAGGCGACTAAAGGCCCGTGATTCCAGCAACTTGAGAGTGATTGCCCTCAGCCCAACCCGCTAGTGAAGAAAAAACACCTAGAACACCAGGCAAGTGACTTTAAACAGTGAAGTGTACTTCAGGAACAGGAATGCAGGACTGTGAGTACAGTCACTGGATGCTGACATACCATCCAGCTTCTCATTTAGTGAGAGCAGCTCTGTGTCCTCATTAAGAGCAACTGCTGGTTGTCTGAGCTGAGAGCAGAATCACCACAGGCTTCTTTGTGTACACTGATGTTTACCTGTACCAAGAGATAGTGATGGCTGGCGTGATTGTTCAGATTTATGTTTTTCCGTGATGATCAGTTCTGCATGTGTATGTCAGGAAAATCATGGACTTAGTTCATATATATTCTGAGGTAATAACGCAATTCAGCACTACCAACTTCATCTCCTGGGAAAAGGAAGTGTTATTTAGCATAAACACTTTGTTTACAAACTCAAAACCAATGCTGGCTAGCCAGCTGACATATGCCCGAAGCATATTTTTCTGACAAAGGAAAACTCCCTCAAACAAGGACAACACAGTAATGAACAAACAAATTATATCTATTGCCTTCATAACACTGTAATTAGGATGGGATTTAAAGATGGCAATACCTTTAAGGGAAAATCTGAGGGAAAACGTAAATCAAAGCAGTTACTATTTCTAGCAGGAAAGCTGAAAACATGTCAAAAATGATAACTGAAGTTGTACACCTATAAAAACTTGTTTCAAATTTCTGTATCATTGCATGCTGTTTTGCAATTGTGCCAATGCCACAGTTATAGAGAGTTTTTGTGAAGCACGTTAGTTGAAAAAATAATTGACATAGGTGGACCGAGCACTGCGCTGCCATGACCATCAGCCGGGCACAGCTGCAGCAAAGGCAAAAGAAGCACTTGGGGCAAAGCCACCAGCAAAGCCACCTTTTCCAGTGGAGAAAATATAGCATCCTCAGCTCCCGTAGCAGTGGGCCCCCTTTTCCCTGAAACAAGATGTTAATGCTCTGTCCTTAATTTTTAAGTATTTATGAATTCTGGTATTGCTTCACTAACACTAAATTCAGAAGGGTGGTCTATGTTAAGCAACCAGGCTTTGGCTTCTATTGAATGGATTACTAAGATACTATTATTTTCAATGGTGTTGATATCAAACACACAGTGGAAGATTTTTTTTTTATCATTACGTTGTTTCGTGTGTGTTTCATAATAAGAATTTCTAGCAAAAAAAAATTAATGCACCCAAGCATCACATCACCTTGTATAATAGCAATATAACAAAATATCTAAGAAATATCTTAAAATATTAAGACTTTGCAGAGAAAGTAAGAATAAACGAATGAACAAATATATAAATCTATTTATGAATAAGTAGAGAAGAATAAAGCTTAAGGTGTTGGGAGTTGCTTTCGGTGGATTTTTTTTCCATTTTACAAACGAGTGTTTAGAAGAATACATAAGATACAGATGAAATATGTAAAACACATACATTATCACATTTGAAATCTATTGCCGCCAGAGCCTTATTTTTAGACATCAGTCTGGGATGAAGGATGAGCTCGACAAGGGCTACGTAGCTCTGGAACACAGAAGAGTTTGACTGTCACCAGAAACAGCAAGAGCCAGAAAACTCCGAATAACCATTTCGTACACATATGGGAAAATCATTTTTTATGAGCAAGGGGGCACTCAGACAAACTCTTTTAGTGCCTGAATGTGTAGTAGTGGAACTAGTAGATGGATAATGGGCTGGTCACCAGGCAACACGGAAAAATAAGATGCATCTTTGTGGATCTTTGCCTGCAAGTCTTTTGCAGTATTCAGAGCAAGACACTCCATCAAGAAGTGTGTCCTTGTGGCATACACAAACAAAACTTCAGTTAGTAGCTGTAAATTCTTTCTTTATTGCTAATATTATGCACCAGGTCTTTATTTAAAGGGTTTCTGTTTGTTTCAGTATTTTTTTTTTTAATTCAAGCAGTACATTACAGCTGTTATTTCATTTGGGGTCAGCCTGAACATTGTTACAACAATTGCTGGCACGATTTTTGACCAAATGTGTTTGGACTGAGACAATTTGGTCATTTAATTTAATTAAATTCTCTACTCTTCTCTTTTCCATCATGTATAATTTAAGCCATGTGTAGAATCTTAGATTAGTGCAGCAGTGAGAAAGCAAATTTGTCTACTGCCAATTCTCCAAGCAAATCTTATAGTTAGTGTTAATAACGTGAGTCAGAGACTGAATGAGAACAACCTTATGTTTAATATTTTTTAAAACACTGTACTTTTAAGGAACAATAAAAATTCTTAATGTTGGTATGTCAGTAGCGTTATTTCATACTATATACTCTTTAGCTGGCACAGACTCAAGCATGCTGCTGATAAAGCACATTAGCTGAAATCATTATGCCACTTACACACTTAGGATGTTGGACTAAGCAAGCTGATTGCTATTATTAGCATTTGCCTTTTGATGCAAAATAATAACTCAGAATATAATTCAGTGGTAGAGGAAAAAAAAAAAGAACCAATTTCACCTGTGGCGCAATTCCAGTGAATATACATGAGGAAGGCTTTGGAGCAATTCATCAACTAAATCTCTTGTATTACATATGTTCTCTTAAGGTGCCATGATTTTATTCTGAAAAATGCTGAAGCAGCACAAAATACACAACGAATCTGTATGCAGCAGAAATTGCAATTACCTGAGATATTTCTTGAAGCTCCAAGTCAATCTTTAGCTGTCATAGAAAAATCATAATGCAGGATTTTCTAGTATTTTTTTCTTCATAAACTACACCCTTGCGGGTACCTTCCAACTCAGGATATTCTATGATTCTATAAAGGCAGCCTGTGGGGCTTTGTGCTTGTTTTCCTCCCTCATTTTGAAGACTTCTGTGTTCTAAAACCCTGCTAATCTGTTGTGATGTAAAAACTTTGCCAGTTACTATTTTCTCTGTTTTGGATTCCCTATTTCAGTCTTAAAGCAAATTAGTCTCCGTGTAACTACCTAGCTGGACTACATATTTCTGTTCAATACTGAGAAAAGTTAGAGCACTTACATATTCCCACATCACAATAATCATGACAGCAGTCATTTTTGCTGTCAGATCTTCTAGGGTCAATGTTGCCTCCTTGTCTCCCATTTTTAAGGGTGGGGATACTGGAAACCTACTGGCTTCCTTGCAATCCACAATTCAACAAGATACTCAGGTATTGTAGCCAAGGCCAAAAGGATGTTTGTACAATCCCCTAATTCCCTCGTTCACACATGTAGCAATCTACCCTTAAAAAAAAAAAAATATAAGAAAATCATTAGTCAGATACACACACATGCTTGGTTTTGGTGGTATAACAAGAGGAAATGGCCTCAAGTTGCTCCACGGGAGGAAAAAATTCTTCACTGAAAGGGTTGTCAAGCATTGGAATGGGTGGTGCAGGGAAGTGGTTGAGTCACTATCCCTGGAGGTATTTAAAAGACATTTAGATGTGGCACTTGGGGATACAGTTAACTGTTGCACTCAATGATCGTAGAGGTCTTTTCCAACATAAATGATTCTTTGACTATATGAATGTTACAACAAGTAGAAGAAAAATTCATTAATATCGCAGAATGTTTCCTAAAGTATATATGATATACTATTCTATTAAGCAACCAAAAGGATGTCCAAAAGCAAAAGGAAAATTAGACACGTGCATTTATAGCATTAAGCAGCATCATATACAATGAGGACATTCCAGTTCTGAAAGCGGGGAAGAGCCCAAAACCAAAAAATCTGATCACCCGTGTTCTGACAGGCCCAAAAAATTTCACAGTATCATATGAAACTCTGATGCTTTCAGCCGAGAGTTAGAAAAACTTTTGTCTACCAGAGTGAACTGAAAAATAATTAAACTTATTACTGTGTCAGAAGTTTTCTACTTTTCATGCTATTGATTAACTGCTGGCAAAAATTAGTTTACATGTCTTGCATTTTTAATAGAGATCTATGTCTACTGCCCTCAGGACAGTCTGGATCTCTTAAATTACATCTACTTACTAAGAATTTTAATAACTGTTTCAGTGATTGGTACTTTCTGGATCATTAGGAGCTGAATACAAAGAAAGCAGCACTTCAGTGATAATTATCAAACTGTCGTTTTAGGTAAATATCTGAAAGAAAAGGAAGTCTTCTTCAGCAGGAATGAAAGTATTTGGGGAAAAATTATCTTGTTTTATATAAAAAACAAAGTTTTCTAAGGGAATTTGGAAAAACTCTTCATAGAGAATGACAGTTAGGGCACCCTTTATATTCTGAACAGGAAAAGCAAGCAAAGGAACGTGTGTGAGTGTAAATGGGTGAAAGGAGTCTTCCAATGCAAATTGTATCACATAAGGATTATATTATTTTGCACAAACTTGCTAATATTACGTAAGAAAACTACAGGGAAGGCTGGACTCTAGTCTTCATTCTGCTGCAGCAAGCCTATCACAAGCCACTTGAACCCCAAATGTAAAAGAACTGATCAGTAAGGGTAGGACTATCAGATTCAGGTGTGACTCTCTCTTTTCTCAAAGTGAAATCTGATGGTTTTACTAAAACACAGATTTGACTTGAAAAAAATTCAAGCAAAATATAAGGAAGTCCCAGAGAATTTGTTTTTTGAAAAACATGTCCCCACACTATTTGCACTTATTTAGGTGTTAGCTAGCAATTCTCTTCAGTTTTTTTCTTCAGGGTTTTGGGGCTTTTGTTTTGGTTTGGTTTTTTTTGTTGGCTTTTTGTTTGTTTGTTTGTGTGTTCTTAGTTTTTTGGTTTTTGGGGGGGGTGGGGTTTTGGGTGAGGGTTGTTTGGTTTTGGATTTTTTGGTTGGTTTGGGGGGGGAGGGTTGGTTTTTTTGGTTTTGTTTTTTGTTTTGGCAAAACATCCTGTTAAGTAACAGAGAGAGGAGCCCAGAAAGAAGCCCTACATTATAATTTACTCACTACTAGTCTGATTCCTTGACGGCTAACAACTGCAGATTTGGTTGCGAAGAGAACTACGGTAGATAGTTGATACCGGGACACAGATTAGACCATTTTAACAATGATAAGCAGAGTCAGGGAAAGGGAAATAAGAAAAGAGAGAAGAGTTGTAATAGATACTCCAGCCAGTGCAGAGTGAAGGTGACGGCAAGGGTATGTCTAATCACACTCCTG
This sequence comes from Rhagologus leucostigma, assembly GCA_013397725.1. NCBI lineage: Eukaryota > Metazoa > Chordata > Aves > Passeriformes > Rhagologus > Rhagologus leucostigma. The sequence continues at coordinate 873 of VZTD01000832.1, read as the reverse complement.
GTTGCTTTAAACACGCACCAGATGACATAAGAGAACTGGGATTTCCACAGCATAATAAAACTTGAGAGAAGCAAAATCTCTGAGACAACAGTTTTGCTGCCTAATGCATACACCAGAAGGCCATCTAGAACTTGGGCCGCTGTAAATACCAAAACTACAAAGTGATAATGCTGAGGTAACAGAAACAACAAAAAGATGGGTTTGAGCAATCCCTCAACATCACAAGTACTAACCAGCAAAATATCTGACACAAATTCCAGCACCCTCAAAGAAAGGCAATCTTGTCAAAACTTGTGTTTCTAAATCGAAAATGCATCTTCATTTGTACAACTGCTGAGCTGGCATTAACCTCACTACTCCAGCTGGAGTGAATGGGATGCCTGAATCACAGAAGAGTACTATTTACAGATTTTACCTATTTGCTGGATAACCAGAGAAGGTCTCCAGCTAAAAGCATGTTTTTGAGCAGGAAAGGTGTGCAAGGTGAAGGATCCAGCAGCTCACGCACTATGAAATGTTCTGCAAAAACTGTTTATGACACAGAAACCTGTACATTTGTCTGTGTGCAGCTCATCAGCTTGACTCATTTACTGCCACATGGGCCCTCTTAGCAGCAAGTAATCATTACACAAGCATCATTGCTTACAGTTCACCCAGTGTTCTCCATCTGTGGACTGGCCAAGAACAACTCATGGGAAGTATTTGCTACTAAAGATTTGTTTTCCAAGCTGTACAGATCAGCCTGATAAGCCAAACAAGCTTAGAAATGTTTCTGCAAAGGAAAACGATGATTATTAAAGAGAAGTACCTTAAAAAACCTGGGGCTCCCCTATGTGGGCACAACATAATGTGTGAGTGTCTTGGGGTGACTCT
>VZTD01000828.1:173891-241649 GCA_013397725.1 Rhagologus leucostigma | reverse complement strand
CTCCCGACGAGCTCGGAGCCCTGCGGAGGTGAGGAGAGCCCGGGGATTCCCGGGGCTGGACCCCGCTTCCCGCCGGGATCGGGCCCCGCAGCGGCCGGGGCCGGAGGATGCGCCACGCCGGAGCGGGGTTTATCCCCGCGCCGCTTCCCGAGGAAATCCCGCACGTCGGGAAACGCTCCTCGGGACTTTCCGGCAATTTTTCCTTCTTTTATTTTTATTTTTTATTTTAATTTTATTTTGAACAATAAAAGGANCTCCCGGCCGTGCCGTGAAGGAACGATTCTGAGGCGGAAAACCGGGGTTTTGGCCTCTGCGAGACCACGGACCCGCTCCCAGTCCCCTTCCCAAGCCCCGCGCGGGGGCCTGGAGGGGAAGGGGGTGCCCACCGTTCTCGGCGGAGACCCCCTTCCCCTCCCGGCAGGTGCCACACGGGGACCCCCACGGCTCCCTGCCCTTCCCATGAAGGAGAATTTCTCCCTGCTGGCTCCCAGGGGAAACGGCTCAGAGCGTCCGGGGTGGGACTGAGCCCGGCCTGGTGAGTGGTTTCCCCCTCAGGCTCTGTTCAAAGTCCCAGGGGATATACCCAGGCTCGGCTCCAGCTTGGAAAAAACAAATTGCATCTATAGGCAGAGCAGCCTCAGGAGCTCCACAGGGACGCTGTCCCGGGGTGACCCCCAGGCCCCCCAGCAGCTGGGGGGCACAGGCAGCCCAAGCAGAGCCCCAGGAGGGGTGGTGCTCCCCGGCCAGCTCCCGCGTCCCAGCCCTGCCCCGCGGAGCCGAGGGAACCGAGCCCCCGGGCCGGCGCGCTGCTCCAGCACCGCTCCGAGGGTCCGAGCGGGCAGCGCGGCTCCCAGGGCCAAGCCTGGCTCCACTCGGGATCACACGGCGAGCGGGTGAAGGGTTGGGCAAGGGCGTGAAGCCCGCGGGGATGAGCCTTTCCCACAGCAGCGCCCCAAAATGTTTATCCAGACTTGTGTTCGTGCCCCAAAAAACGGGAGCGAGGGACAAAGCCACCAGCACCCCGCCTTTGGGATGCAGCCGACCCACCCCACTCCTTCCTCCAGCCCATTCCCACGAAAACTCACCCTCGCTGCTGCTGGTTTTGTCCTGCCGGAAAAGCAAATGGGCTGGCTCTTTTTGAGCCCCCAATCTTTTCCCGGCCGAGGGAGAAGGCCGTGGGGAGGGCTGGCGGCTCCCAGCCCCGGGAACGCTGCATCTCAATGAAGGATTCTGCTCCACCCTCAAGTCACTTGAAAATAATGAATCCAGGTTGACGATTTCTTCCTCCCAAGGTTACGCGGGGCTGCCTGGCTTTTCCCTCGCTGCTGGTGATTAACACCTGGATGCTGGGAAGGAAGGGAGCACCGCGTCCTGCACCGCAGAGTCGGGGCGAGAGCGCACCGATTTACACAATTCCTGGATTCAGTGGGAAAGCCCAAAGGGAAAGCTGAACTGGATGCTCTCCTAATTTTTTCTTTTTTTAATTAATTAAATGAAGGTTTTAAATGCTAGGGTAGAGGAATTATTTTCCAGCAAGTCAATAGGAATGTGTGCATACGGGTAAAAGATACAAACAGGCCCCGGAAGAGGTTGGAAATTAACCACGCGCCACCGCTCAGAATTTCAAAAGCCACTTTATAAAGCAAATAAAAATATTTACTGATTTGGTACACTCACACAGAAAACCCCTAGAAAGAGTGCTAAAAACAAATAGAATCTCTGCCCTTCGCAGCTATTTTAAATTAGGTATCAAACAGACAAATCCGCGACCCCTGCCCGGCTGCGCCACGACAAAACCCACGTCAGAAACAGGCACGCGCGTTGGAAGAGTTGAAACGTTTTCCTTCAGAGTCCGGAAAATCCCTTCTCCGCGAGAAACTGAAGGAAGAGTCTTGATGAGGGAGCAGCGAGGGCCGTGCCCTTCAGCGCCGCCGGCCGCCTGCTGGGTCTGCCCCGGGAGTTCATAAAATCCCATTTCTGGGCATTCTTTCCCACTCCGGGTCTGTTTTCAGGCTCTGGCGCGTGGAGCGGAGGACGTTTGGAGCTCGGAGTGGCAGGCAGCGCGCGGCACAGCTCGGAGACGTAAGGAGGACAACACAGCACTCCCACCTCGTCCGACGGCAATCCGCTCTTTCCAGTCCCTCCCAAAAAACCATCGTCAGCGTCAGGTCCGTAAGAAATGTGCACATTTAAAACAGGCATCCGTTTAAAAACTACAGGGATGGTGCTTAACGACTTAATTTTTTTTTCCCCCCCCTCGCCCCACAAATAATAAAAAGAACGAAAGCAAAAAACCCGGACGTTTTCCATGTTTAAAAAAAAAAAAAAACAAACCAGGAGGCAGGAGCTAATTCCAGCTGTACCTTCCTGCGGGAGGTGGGAGCTGGTAGGGCCTCCCGGGGCCGTACGCCTGCAAACAAACAAACAAAAGCAAGCGTTTATTTTTGGGATTAGCAGCACAAGTAAACAAGCGGGGCGAGCTCGAGGCGCCACACGGAACGGGGACAAAACATCCTCCGCACAGAGAGGTGCCAGGGGCAGGGCTGAGCATCCCTCATCCGTCTGTGGAGTCTCCCAAAAACACAGGTAAAGGCTGGATCCCCCCGGAGCAGAGCGGAGCGGAGCTGCGCAGCACCGGCTTCGGAACCCCAAACAAATCCACCCCCAGCCAGTGCCCTGGGCAGGGGACTTCCCACCTGTGACACCTCTGCTGTGCTCTGTCTGCAGCTAAGGGACGAGTGCTGGAGCCAGGGACGCACAGCGATACGTGGGGCAGCCCACACTCAGTATTTTTACACGGAAGGATTTTAAGGAAAAACTGAAGCCGTATTTGGTGCAGAAGCGGCGTTCTCCAGCACTCGCTCGCTTTAATAGGAGGTCAAAGAGACCCCAGTCCCACTTTGGAAATGACTCCGAATTAGGTGTGTATTTGTACTTAAATCCAGCCAGTTGGTACATCAAGTATCCAGTGAAAAAAATCCACTGGAAAATTTCACAGAGCCCCCCCCCCGAAGCATCCAAAATGATTTCCAAACCTGGTACGGTGCAGAGACCAGGTAGTTAAAGGTGATGCACCGACACCAGCTACAGGCTTGGTTTTGCTCTTTACTCGTTTGTTTTTTTTTTTTTGTCGTGGAGGGAAAAAGGGGCTTCCTTCCCTTTCTTTAAAAGAGAAATCCACCTGTATCCAGCCCACGGCGGCCGAGACAGCCGCGGAAACCACGGAGCCGGCGAGCAGACCTGCCAGGGAGGCTCGCTGCAGCCTGCCCCTGCAGGGAAGGTTTGTCTCCAGGTTCGATAGCCTCGGTTAACAAAGGAAACAAGTTGGCTACATCCCTTAAGAAATCCTTCCAAACCAGCAGCAGGGGAGGACAAAGCGGAGGGCCGGGAGAGCTGCACCGGCCCCGGGGTGTGGGCGCTCCGTTGCGCCCTGCTGCAGGCTGGAATGAAACTGCCCAACACCTGCACCAGCCCAGCAAGTTCATTCTTTGGTTCTCTGGGAGAGCTGGGAGGCAGCAAAGCCCCGCTCCCAGGGAGCCCCCCAGATCCATGGCAGCTGCATTAATTTCGTGAGCGCTCCGCGGCAGCGCGTTTATTAACCTCTTCAGACCGTGTTCTGTACGCTGTAAAAAAAGAATTCAGAGGTGAAAGGGCCCAAAGATAATTATTTATGCTGCTACGTGTCACCACTTCCACTTGAATCCCTTTTCAAGGCTTTAAAGCTTTGAAATTTTCAGGCAGCAAGGCCGGATTCAGTGATTAGGTTGGCACCCTAAACCCTTTCAGGTACCTTCTCATTTCACTCCAGCCCTGAGGAAATAATGACATCTGAAAGTTCATTTAAAAATAACAACAACAGAGCAAGGCAACAAAAATTGAAAATTAACAAGGAGATAAACAGTTGCAGCACAACTGCAACGGGAATCTTTCAAGGAAGCGGATTCGCTGGAGCCAAAAGATTTGTCCTTGATCATGAACTCGCCCCATGTACGTGAATAAAAATGAAAGGGTTGTCACCAGTGGGTTTCAATGTTTCCTGCACCCGCAGGTGGGCCGGTGCCAGCACCGGGGGAATTCTGTTTTGGGCAAGGCCACACCACGCCCCAGGCTGTGGATGTCCACAAGGCTCCCGGGCAGCTTTCCAAGCAGGAACTAACAGGGATACCCTCCGCAGGCAAGCCCTGCTGGGGGACTACTCCTGCTCCCCCTCACGGTTCCAGGTGTTGGGCACCAAGGTTTAGGGCTGGGAATGAAGTGCTCTGAGCACACATTCCTTCAGCAAGTGTATCCTGCCCCTGGGATGAAGGCAGAGCAGGGCGTGCCGTGGCAGACAGACTTTTTCAAGTGTCCATTTCCCAGACTAATTAAACCCTGCCCAGACTCCAGCGGCACAAAGGTCCTCCCCCGATTTTTCCCCAGGAGCACAGCAGCCCCTGCACTACGGATTAGTGCAATCAGGCGTTTATTCCTCTGGCTCTGGGGTTTTGGGTGAACGTGTGCAGCACAAAACGAAAGATTTCTGAAATCTGATCCTATCAGTGCACCTCACCCAAATTTAAAATGTATTTTAGAGCTCCACTGGTTGGGCCGAGGTTCAGGCCCTATTATTTCCCTGTGATGATAACCCACGTTGTTGAGTTCTGCCTCCAGTCAAAACCGGTGCTGGCAGGGTTTGTACTGGTTTGGTGCCACGTAACACACATCTATCTGGGTGCTGGGCAGGCTGGGAGGACGAAAATTCAAACTCGGGGTGGCTAAAAAGTGCCTCGTCCCGAGCTGAATCAGGCCCCAGCAGAAGGCACCTTTCCAACAGCCTGTGCCTTAACTTCCAGATAAAGGATGGGGCAATGGGGCTCTCGCCCTCCTCCCCGCGACTGCTCAGTAACCGTCCCACAGTTCTGACTTGCCCAAACAGCAGCAGAACCAAGAGTTTAATCCAGATATCCGGACTTTATTTAAAATGAGCATTCAGCAGCGTAAACACCCAGAGCTGTGGTACAACAGTATATGCAGATCATGTTTTAGTGGGATCACACCGCCCCCCAAAATTCCCTAAGCAGAGTCACCTGCTGCTTTCAAGCAGCATTTTCACTCTGTGGCATTTTCGTGAACTGCTGACCAAGTCACCTGTCATTTTGGATGAGGTTCTCCCCTCACGTTTGCTTGTTTCCTTTTAACCACACAGAGCTATTTCCACGTGTTTGTTCCTCCGGCTAGGAGAATCCAACATTTGCATTAAGTAGTTTTTCAGCTCAGGGGAAGCCAACAAACACTTGAGGGGGGAAATTCGGGAAGCTGTAAGAATCTACATTTTAAACGCGCTGGGGAGAACCCCGAAGGTGCGGTGGGCAGATCTCCTGAGGGAAAAGGAAGACTGGTGGGAATACTTGCCTCAGGCTGCAGGGAGTGTGTGACTTCGGGGCCACGTTTGATGGGTGCTAGTGAACACTGGTGGTGCAGTCCCAGCACGGGCCTTGTGCCAGGGGTGCACCCAGAGGGGCCGGACAAGGCTGGGCAGTCACCCACCCGTGTGTGGCGACGCAGTGACGCTACAACCGGCTCCGGAGCGCCTTCCCACGCCACGCTCCCTCCGCACAGCCACGGCAGAAGGAAGCCTTTCCTGGGAGGAGAACACAGTGCACCACGCTCTTTTCCTACCTGTCTGCCCCTGTCCATGCGATCCTCGGGTCTCTGTGGGTATCCCATGGGTCCCAGCCCCTGGTACTGGGCCGGCTGGAACTGATTCGGGGACTGCAGCATGCGGTTCCAGGCAAGGAGAGGCGCAGCTCCGGCAGTTCTGTGCAAGGAAAAAACACTGCAGTGTGAACCTGGCTCCCGGAGAGCGTCCCACGGCACGCACCCAGGCCGGGATTTGTCTCAGAGCTGAGCACGGACGGCCGAGTGCTAGAGAGAAACCAGGAGCAGGGAATACCTTCCCAAATCCTCCTAAAGGCCGCTTTTCTGGCCGCTCCCTTCGTCACAGCTTGAAAGCTGTGCTGCCACGAGCGGCAAGCTCAGCTGCACCCAGCAGCTTTTTCCAACTCCCCGCAAGGCTTCCGTGCACCTTTTATTCCAGGGGCGGATTTGCCTGTCCCAAAGGCCCCCCAGCACCCCAGGAGTAAACATGTGCCCACACGGGAGCCGGGGGCTTTCTTCTCTGAGCGCCCAGACTCCTTCTGGGAGTCCATTCTTCCCAGTTAATTGCAGGTTGCAAATGAATTCTTACGGCGAGCATTCGGAATCTAGGGTAGGGGCCTTGGCTGCTTTTTCCCATCCATTATTCTGCTCAATATGTCAGGAGGTCTGATCGGGAAGAAACCTTTTCAAGTTCTATTGATGCCGTTTTCAATTGACCACGGTGACCTAGCAACATAAGCACTAATTGGCACGGGCTGACTGACATTTGGTGTACAGTTTATATGGGAACGCGGATCCGACATCCATTACGGCCCGGTTTGCCATCCCGGATTACCCACAGCAAGAAATGTTTTCATCTCCTTCAAGTGCCCATTCCAGCGTGACAATTAGAAAGCAACAGGTAGAACACGTCCAGCGTCGTTTGATTCAAAATATTTAGGGAAACGCTACGGCCACGAGCTGGTTGTTGGAGCTGAGCACGGGTGAGGGGCAATTCCTTAAAGGATTCGGAGCAGGCGGGTCCCGCAGGACAATATGATGTTGTGAGGGAAAAACATGGAGAGCGGAGACAGTTAATCCTTCCTGACCCCTGCTGAAGCGGGACTCGGCCGAGCAGAGCGGGGCCAGCAGAGAGCAGAGGCTCCGCACCCCAGGTTCGGGACGGCGAGGGCAGAGAGCAGGAGCCCTGCATTCCAGGTTCACCTGCTGCACTGCACGCTGCTCTGCGCCTCTCCAGAGAGCCTCTGGCCGGCTGTGCTGGGTTTCAGCCCTGGACACTCTCTCCCGAGGCAGCCAGGCTGCCAAACAGCCCGGCAGCGCGGGGAGGTGTGGCTGTCCTGGCCGGGGTTCACAGCCAGCGGCACAACACCGGGCAAACGGAGCTGTGAGAGCGGAGGGAGAGGTGCTGGGAGGGGAAGCACTTTAAACACACATCCCACCAGCTGGAGCAGAGGCTAAGCTGGAGTCAAGACAGGCAGATGTGAGATGAAACGGATGAAAACGGGCGTTTTGGATGTGAAGGCATCGTGGTTCCACACCCCAGCCTGCAAAGACAGCTGCTCCACCTGGGCACGGCAGGACCTGCCTGGATTTCGGGAAGGCAGAGGGAAGTCCTGCCAACTCCGGGAACAAATAACTTGTTTCCTGTTCGGAAAAGCGCTTTTTCAAGTGGCGACACGGGGCTGTGTGCTCTGCTCTTCACTCCAGAAATGCACAGTGTTACCCAAACCCTCCTCAGAAGGGGCAACGCCGTAGTTACAGCTAAGAGCACTTCAGGCTTGCGGGGACTAAACTCTCAAAACCAACGTTCTAAGTTCATACTCGGAACGAACTAAGTTCATACTTTGTTCATACTTACTCCTTTTCATTAAGTGTTTCGAGTACTAACTTTTTTCCCCTCATGATTCCCAGAAAACAGCAGACTCTCCAGGAAGAATACACCGCTGGGCCATAAGGAAAACCGCTGGGAATTACCTATATAGCCCCAGCTCCGGGGTTTTCATTAACAACCATTCTGCCTCTACAACAAGCGCTGGTGATAAATATGACTGAGGGTCACAGGCCAGCACTTGCCCCATGCCTGGAATGGGCAAGTTTGACACAAATTTCATTTGACATTGATATTAACTTGGCACGGAGTTTTAAACTTTTAAGGTGCTGTTCAGAGAAAAGTTGAGATATTTAACAAAGTAAAACACACCACCACTAACATCACTGCTTTGTTGTAAATCACCCTCAGGTGATTTCAATCACCACTGATCGGTGATTTAAATCACCTGAGGGTGGGGATTTGCACACAGCAAAGCTGCAGCCGGAAAAAGAACTGCGCCACTTGGAACACGCCAGGAGCTCACACTGGCACAGTTACCCACAGTGTTAGATTGACTCAAACACATTCAGCCAGGTCAGCTAAATCCAGGAGAATTTACACAGAAGAACATTCCTGTCTTCCCACCTCAGCCACCTTGGACATCTCTTCTATGAACAGGTTAAGCAAAAAAGATTTGTCTAACCAGATGACACATTTCCATCTGCCAGGGACCAAATCTCTCTCTATAAACTCTGGGCTGGCTCAAGAGCATGAAAGGGTCTCTGCAGTGCCCAGGAATGTCAGGACCGTGGGGAGGGACCCCAAAATTCATTTTCCCTGCTGCACACCAAGGTGCACCACTAGATTTAAAAGCAAGAAATCCTCCACAGGAGACAGGAATGGCTGGATTACGGAGAAGCAGCTTTATTTACACTCCTGGTTTTTCCCCCAGGCCTGGGAAGGAAGAGCCCCCACTGCACCGCTCCATCCCTGAAAGAGCACAGTGGCTCCGAGCCTTCCTGGCAGGGACAGGGCTCCTTGCTTATCCCTCCCTGACGTGGTGAATCCAGGATATCCCAGCCTCCTGCCAAGCCACTGCGTCCGACGGGGCTGGAGCAGGGCTGGCCTCTCCCTCGGCTAGTTCCTTCCCTGAGCAGAAATCCCTGGCTGCTCTCCCCTGCTGTGCCTAGAGCTGCAGCAGCAAGAGGGGGCAGCAGTTTGGGGAACCAGCAGCTCCCAGGGAATGAATGGGAAACTCAAAGTGCCTTCAACAGGTTCAGAAATTTGTTCCTGCACCGAGTGTCTCCGTGTTTAACCTTCTGCTTAAGTCTCTGTGCTTGCCTCTTGTACATCAAGCGACTCAACATCAGCTCTAAGCACGTTTGATCTGCTCCCCAGATCCAAAACCTCCCAAGAACACGGCAAAACTACTTAGCCTCAGTGCTGGCAGAGCCCTTCATAAACCCTCCACGGTGTAACAAAGAGAAGGCGGTGACAAGCGACAGACCTGCAGCAGGCCTTCACAAATAAAAGTATATAAATTGCACTTAATTAAGGGGTGGGAGTGGCAACTCCCACGGTCCAAGCAATATTAAAGTTTGCACTATGAATGAATCTCGCCGTACAATATTCCACACGGACGAGGCACAGGACAAGGGCGCCAGGCTTACTTCGGTGGGGATCAAAATGGTTGCCATGGAAAGTGGCTGTGGAGAGCTCACTAAATTCCCCCAAAGCCCGTATTTTCAATGGTGAAAACATTTGCAAATAAACCCGAGGGAAAGAAGCTGCGCCTCAGAGCAGAAACTTCTCTCCCTCCCTCCCGCATAACCATAAAAATAAATGTCATTATTCATAGCTGCCACAGGTAGCCCGGGTTTATTGAGCCCACCCCACCCGAAGGACACACAAGCCATCAATGAGGGGACGCATGTAAAACATCCCTGATTATCAAACCATGTCACATTCCTTCTATTCGATGGCACTTATTGGGCTGCAGATTCCATAATCCTTCCCTGAGTCCCTTCTGCATTTAATTCAGTTCAGCCTTAAGTAGTTAAAGAAACTGTTTTCAGTGGCAACTAATAACTACTGACCTACAGTGACACTGCCCTACAATGGGCTTGTCAGGCCTGAAAAACTTGTACCAAAGAAGCTGATTAGGACTTCAAGAGGTTTGTAGCAAGAATCAATGGCTGGTCTGTGCTAATGCTGCGGCTGCGGCACAGGAATGATAAAAGTGGAACACCATTAGTTATGCCTCATTAAGCTCCACAGCCCTCCTAAAAAGAAATTTGTTTAGCCTGTCCAAAATCTAATGCAGTTTTAAGCTCTCTGTGTTCAATTTCACAGTATCTCAAAAGCTTCAATAAGATAAAGGCCAAAGAACCAAGAACGGTACCAAAGCACCAACAGTAAAGTTAATTTTGAAGCCTGAGTTTTAATGGAAAGTGTTTTTCCCTCCTTTTTTTTTAATACAAAGTACTCGAGCCTTTTAAAGGATGAACACCGCGTAGCGGGCTCTCAAAACATCAATAAATCATGGACATTAATTAACTCAAAAAACCTGCGGTACAGCACCATTTCCACAATTTTAAACCACAATATTCCAAACAAAGAAGGGAAAACCAAGCACTGGGAAGGCTGGCAGAGCCCAATCCACCCTCCTGGGCACGTTTCGCATCCCTCCCGCCTTACCTTTGTGGTGTCTGCTGGAACAAGGGCGTGGGACCTCGCCAGGACTCCTGGGGTCGAAGATCTGGAGGGCAAAACAAGATGGCCAAATAAGAGAGAGCAAGTGCAGCTCAAGAGCCGTGCTCCACTCCTCCGCGTGCCCCGGGGGCTGCTTTCAGGGAGCCAAACAGCAAAGCTCAGACTGGATGTGTTGCAAACACGCTCCAAGTCATGGCTTCCTGCTGCTGACTTGGACAGAGGCCTGCTGCGGGCTGAGAAAGGGCAACTTTTTTGGCTTCAGCACGTCCAGTAAGCCTCGTAATAGAGAATTATGAATTTTAATTGCTAGAGCTGCACAGGTGCCTCCTCTTGAATTTCTGAAGATGCAAAACCTTGTCTGTCACCCTAACAACTCCATTTAATATTTGTATTTCTTACCAGTACATTCATTACTGTATAAAAAATACGGGGACTAAAATACACACGCAGCACTGTGTCACCACTGCACTACCACACGTTTGCGACCAACAAAGATGTCAAAGCCAAAACACGGGCCAGTTTCCCTCTGACTGGGCCAACTCATTCCATAAACGCAACTGAAACAACGGCCAGAGCACGGAATAAAGCGGATTATTCTGCTTTGTTCATGTTTAAATAAGTACAGTTCTATTTAGGATGCAAATGATAAAGCCATTAATATAAAATACAAACGTATTATCACTAAAGATAGTAAAGGTGCATTTAAAAGTTAACGTGGCCAGCGATAATACCCTAATAAAAACCTATTAATAATGTCTCAGATAATGGAATCAGACTGAATTAAGCCTTTTTGGGTAAAACCTTGGCCAGAGCCCCAGCGCTGGCGTGCAGGAGACCACCCACTCGTCCATTGTTTGTGCCACCCAAACCAGCCCTGCACAAAGGCGAGGCAGGACCAACATTGCTTTAACAGGGCCCGCAATTAAACGCTTGTTGTCCTTCTAAATAACCTGGTCAGCAAACAGGATAAAAGCAGCAGCTCCTCAATAGCACCCAGGCAGCCCCCAGCACTCGGGGCCAGCGTCAATCAAAAGCTCCAGTTTCACTGACACCTTTGATGGCTTTCAATGGCCTTCAAGTGTGACCTAATTCCAACAGCTGGCTCCAGCAGCTGGATAACGGCCGGCACACGGACACCCTGCCACGCTGCCAGGGGCGAGGACACGCAAAGCTGCGCCTCCCTCGGAAAAGGAAAGGGGGAAAAAATAAAATAAATAAGTCTGTGCCTCTCTCCTGGCTCTGGCCGGGTTGCCTGTCCCAGCCCCAGCGAAGAGAACACCAAATAAATTTCCAGCCCCAGCAGCTCTGCGCTCTTCCCGGGAGCCTGCTGGGCAAAGCCAATCCAGCCCGTAACTCTTCATTTATCCCCCACGCAGGGTTATTTATTCAGCTTTACGCCTGCACACACACCTGCATCAACCAGTGCACGAACCCGGTTTTACAGCCCCACACACACACACACACACACACACACACAGAGTTACCAACTGATGCTCCTCAGCTCCTCTCTTCCAACCAGTTTGCAGCCTGAGGCAGGACCAGGGCTGAGGGTGGGGAAGTGGCACTTCCCTGCTGATCAGCCTGTGAATCCCAAGGGCTTTCCCATGCCTGAACAGGCTGCACCCACACAAGGCCACGTTTATTTTGGAATATGAGGGGAGGGCAAGGCAAGGGAACCCACAATGCTGCTTCAGGGGAGAATGAGCAATTTTTCAGCCAGAGCTTAAAAAATTTTAAAAAGTTTGGGACGGCCCCAGAGCGTCACAACTTTCAATCAAAAATCAACCTAAAATGACTCTGTTTCTGATAATTTCCAAGTTTCACAGACAGCAGCAGCACAGAAAAACAGGCAACACCTTGTTTCCAGACCCTCCCTCTCCATGTGAGCAAGGACCCAGCTCTCCTGCTGTAACCACGCCTTTCTGCAGCTCAGTTTAAGCAAGACTTTAATGAAATCATCATCAAAACATTTAAAGCCCCCTTATTACTGTTCATTTGTATGGCTGACAGAACAACCATACAAATGGTTGGAGGGAGAGAGTCCGGAGCGGTGAATTGCACTTCAGAAAGGTACAAAATGGGAGAAGGAACGACAATTAATATTTTCTTCAGGCTGCAAAACTTAGGCGTTTCCTAGAGCTATAAGGCCAAAGAAACTGCCTTCTCCAGCAGCTCCTCAAGTAACAATTTATCTAATCAGGGTGGCAATCAAAGAGGAGATTTTGTGTTTACTGATTGCACTAATCAAAATCACTTTTCCAGCGCAGCTAATTGACAAGTTTACCGCCTGCCACGCAAGTCATAAATCAGATGTCCTGTGCTGCAGGAGCCAAACCCACCGTTCCCAGAGCGCTGCCACCCCGCACTTGACTCCCCAACTTATCAGCACAGACAATTATTCATCAGCTGAAAATTGGCGCATCCAAGGCAAATCAGGGAGCGCCGGCGAGGAACAGCCCCGGCCGGCTCTTGAGGAGGAGGTGGCTCCTGGCCCGACCGCGTCGCCCTTCCGAAGGCTGATTTCACTGCAGCACGGGTAGAAGAATACCACGCGCCAAGAGGGAAGTTGCTCTGCCTCGGTCCCACTGAACGTGGGGATTTCGCCCACATCAGCTGTGGTTTTTCAGGGACGTGTGGGTTCCGGACGCTTCCCAGCCCAGCCACGCCACAAGAGCGGTTCTCTCACAGCAGTACAGCTGATGAACACGACTGGGACACAGGAGACAACCTTGTGCTATCCCCAAGAGGCCTTCCCATCTCTTCTAATTTGATTTTCTAGCTGAAGGTACCTGTGCTTTGATGGAGACACCTGGGGACTGAAGGGGGTGACCGCAAAAGGCCAGAACAGGCTGTGCTGCCAGGCCTAGACACACCTCTGGGGACTCCAGGCAGAACGTTGTCAGGGGAATTGGCTCAAGGGCTCGTGAATTCCCAAACACTCTGCAGGCAGATCGCTCCCACTAAGCAACAGCCTCACTGCAGTGAGGTCTGGGGAGCCGCTGACACTCCTCATCTTCACAGGTCTGCTTGGCAGCAGACCCACACAAACCGTAATCCCGGGATGTGTCATGATCTTGGGGCAGGTGACCATCCAAAAGGCTTGATCCCAGCAGAAACCTGGGGCTGTGCCACCTGGAGGTGTTCTTCTAACAAGGGTTTGAGCAAGTCTGACTCTGCCTGGTAGAAGAGGAGTTGAGGCACACGCGATTCGCTCGACATCGACAGTCCCAGGTGGGCCGGGCTGGGGCCTGCCCCTCCCGCCAGGCAGCAGGATGGGTTTGGGGAACGGCTCTAGGGAGCAACACAGCCCTCAGGCCGTTGGTCCGCCCTCCTGATGGACACGAGCTGTCCTCAGCCTCAAATAACGAGGCACTGGAAGAAACAATCTCCAAACACTGAGTCAAGCACTGCCATAATTAGTTGCAAAGACTTCACACCGCAGTCAGTGCAAATGACAAGTTAATTAGAGTTTAAGCCCAATCTCCTGGGACAGCTCGGTGTCTCAGCAGAAGAGGAGGAGGACCACAACCCAGTGAAGCGGCAGAGAACACGTTTGCAGGCAGCGTGCGGCACTGCGGCGTCCCAGGAAGCGGAGTGCCAGGAAGCGGCTCCGGAGAGCGCGGCTGGCGCGCGGCCCTGCGCGGGGAAGGAGCCTCCGTGAGGCGGCTCCGCCTGGCTCCTCTCCCTGCCCCTCCACACAGCAGCGGCACGGCAGCCTCTGCCCCTGGAAAGAGCAGCACGGCGAGGAGGGAAGACAAGCCCAACCAATTGCTCTGAGGTTTGCCAGGCACACCTGCAGCACGGCGCCCGGGAACGGCTGCGGCGGTCCGAGGGGGAGGGAGGGAGGCACGCGTCAAGGAAAGCCACCAGACAGTTTTCCAAGGCCAGCAGATGGATTGGGATTTCTCATCCACCCGTGGCTCCGAACCTCCTCAGTTTGAACCAGACAATGGCACTGGGGGGTGCTTGCCTGCAGAGTGCTGCCTGTTCAGCACAAGGGGCTCGGGTGCCACGAGGACGAGAGCTTGGGAAGCGCCTCAGGATGGGGCAGGATTGGCTCCAGGGACGGGGACAGACGGAGCAGTTTGGAGCGTTTCCCGCAGCGCACCAGGACGCGGCAGGAACAGCAGCACAGGGACTGTTGGGCTCCCCAAAACCACGTAAATATTCTCTTTTTGGAGATGAATTTGAAACTGCGATGCCTGTCTGGTAGTTCTGCCCTCCCATTCCCCACACTCTGCTGCCCAGATCACATTTAACCCCAGACAAGTAAGTGAAACAGATACATACAGATCACGTTTAGACCAAGCCAGCTGTGAGAAGCAGGAAGCAGAGCCCACTTACTTGAGAGCAGTTTGGGGATCTGCTGCTGCCCGCCCATGAGGGGCCTGGCGTAGGGGCTGCCGTAAGCTCCGAGCGGCACGGCGTTGGGATACATCCCTGGCATGCCCCTGTCCCTCGGCATCGTGTGGCTGTTGCGGGAAGAAACGGCGAGGAAGCAGGTCAGGATGCCGGCCGTGGTGGTTCCGTCTCCCAGCACAGCTGCCTCCCAGCCCATCCCACGCCCCAGGGATGCCCTGGTGGATCGGGGCCCGGGCACTTCCCGACACGCACAGGCCTTGGGAGCTGCTCCCAGGGAAATGCTCGGGTTTCCAACGGCACAGCTGTGCTTTTTATTGTGACTGTGACATGCAAGAGGGTTCTCAAGCGCAGCCCCAGGACAGCCCTGCTTTTCCTTCCTGAAAGGGGTGCTTCTCCTTCTTGCAGCTCCTCCGGAGCCGTAAGATGAAGAAGGTATTTTCTCTTCCTAAGGAGACACTCCAGAGTTTAACTTTATTTGCCAGTCTTGCAGTCTCCTTTAAGACATTCTGTTCTCTGGCTCTGATAAATGCATGGCTCCTTGCATTCCCCAGTATGGAAACCCATTTAATTTTTAAAGCTTCTTCGTTTATAAAAGCACAAAAGACATTCCTGTCTTCATTAACATTCCTAATTATCAGTTGTGCACAATATTCTCATTGTACCTTCTGTACTACAAGCAAGCATCCACCAAATAAGCTTTAAAAAACCCCAAAGCAGGAAAGTGAGTTAGAAATATTTAGGAGGGGAAAAACAAATATCCAGGAGCAAGCAAGGCATTCCTGCAAAATCGCTGTTAACGTTCATTTTTCAGCAATATTGAATTCAAGCATCACACACTGAGGTGTCCAACACGGAAAACCAGCACCTAAGCTTGGACACTCCATGCCCATCCCTTTCCTTTTCTTAATCTAAAAAGGGAACAAGGAGGGCAGTCCCCCCAGCAAGGCAGCAGTAACCCCACAGCCTTACCCCAAGGTTCTGAATGCCGACTGGTCCAAGTGCACTGGTTTCCTGTCCCTGTTAAAGCCAAGCTGTGGTCTCCAAGGCCTGCCATCATTGTTGGTTTTTTCCCAGTCTCCTGGCTTCAGAACTGGAGCAGGTTTCCTTAACAATAAGAACAGCTCCATAAGCACTCATCAGAGCAAATACTCAGAGGAATAAATCAGAATGGAATGATTTGAAAGCTGGCAGCTGACACTTACTTTGCCCCAGGTAACACTGTAGCCTTGAAAACAAAGTCTTCAGCAAATTGTGGATCTTTGAATGAGATGCTAGAAGAAAGTATTTGAGGATTAGGTTCACTGGATAATGAGGACACAGTGAAACAGTAATCACTGCTTTATTACCAAGAAAGCTAAAAGCAAACAGATGAGCAGAATAATCTCAGTCCTCCAGCTGGAATTCATGTTTTCCAGGACCAAGACGGAATGAGGCTACAAGGAAAGAGAACAATGGTTCCCTGGAAAATTCAGCCTAAGCGACGCAGCTTGAAGAGCAGCGCCCTGACTGCTCACACCAAAATCAGGGAGAAAAACCCTTGCGACAGAGAAACGGGGAGAGGCACAGAACAGTTCCAACCTCCTGACAGCGGCAGAGGGAAAAGCCAAACCCCTCCTTTAACTCCTCGCTCCCAGTAACAACACCCCCATTTAGGACGTCCTTCCTACAGTGTCCTGACAAGGCACAACTACTCAGCGTTTCTTACTGCCTCCGCACAGATGATCTGGTTGAACCAAGCTGTGCCTCTCTGGGGATAAAAACGACACGGACTTTCAGTGTTTTGAGTGCTGCCTGTTGCGCAGCCTTGCACGGAAGCCCAGAGTTTACTGACCTGACTGCAGAGTTCTGTGTAAGGTCCCGCAGCATGGGAACAGGAGACTCCACCACCCTGGCCAAGAGAAAAACCTCTGTCAAAACACCATGGAACACATTTCTCACCATCTGCTGCTCCGCCAGCTAAGCCTGCAAAACATTTATTTCGAAGTTAACTTGCCCCTCCTCCCCTAAACCAAGTGCTTCTGTAAGCACCGGAGTGACCGAATCCTTATTTCGTAATGCCACTTGTTTTGCAGATGCTGCGTGGGGATTCTCTGGGGTCTGTCTAGGGAAGGCAACGCCAGAAGAGGTTTCTCGTTCCTGTTCCCTCCAAGAACAACTCTGACTCGGTGATATTCTTCACAACCACGACAAGAATGGAGAAATGTCTATCAGCGTGACCTGGGGTACATTTTCTGTCCACCCAAGCCAGTGCTTGTGCACTTAACGCGAACGAGGCACCTGCTCGTGCCTCTGGGCACAGTCAGAGAAATGAGTGTGTGTCCTATGAGGTGACGATTACACTGATCGTTCCTCAAACTGGATGCATCCTCTAGAAAACTAAAAATATGAGTATTCTTTGTACGTGTAGCTGGGAACAGCTCTGATTTTAGTGCTACAGCCTAAGCCGAAATATATCTAAGCTATCACTACCTGGATTTTTCTCTGATGCAATACAGGTTAGCATACAAAAAGCAGAGTTTTGGGGGTTTTAGGCAAAGTGCACTAATGGGAAGTCATATCAGCCCACATTAACATCCACACAAAAGCAGAGAAGCCAAAACATGACCCTACCGAGCAAGGCCACTGAGCACTACTGCTTTTATTACCCAGGCCTTGTTTACCTCATAAACAATAACTAAACACATAAAAACCAGCCTTCCGCGGGCGGAACGACAAACAAAGACTCCTCAGCAAATAAACAAATGCATTAGAGTGTTTAAAAGATATCTGAGGCTGCTTTGAAAGCCAAGTTGTGAGGTTAAAAAAATGGGACCGTAGAAAGAAAATTTCACTTGCTGGGGATTTCCCACAGGCTGGAGGTAACACAGGCCTGCTCCGAACCCTCAGAACTCCACATGTGGCCTTACTCCTTGTGGGCACACAAATATTTCTACAGCCGTAAGTGCAGGAAAGGTCCTTCAGCAGCAAGCACCCACCCCAAAGGCCACACTCACTGATCCGGGAGGACGGCGTTGTCGTTCAGGCTGAGCTTTCCCTGGATGCCGTGGCACAGCTCCGGCGGGATATCCACTGGCTGTGGAGAAAGGAGTTTTCCGGCTGAAGCACTTCATCAGACCTCCCACCTCACCCTTTCCACGGAGGAACCAGCGCAACCTACCTCTGTGTTTTTGGCCTTGTACTGTTCCACGATGAAGTCACAGAGTGGATGGTGCTTCCCAACAAAGAGAACGTCACCGCCAAGGCTGTTCCTTCTGCCTGGAAAAATGATGGGAATGGGGCAGGAGTTCAGAGGGAAGGAAGGAACGCGGCAAACCAGCAACACTGTCCTGGTGACACCTCCACAAAAGCCAAGTTTCACTGTGATTTAGGAGGAAGCTCTGAACGCTCTCTGAGAACGCAGGAAAGACAATGTCTGCCCAGAGCAGGACGTGTCTGGTCACAAGGATAGCTGGCAGGCAGCAAAATAACGGGAATCTTGTGTTCAGTGGAGGAATGCTGAATTCAGAACAGAGTAACAGAGAATTGATAAAACCCAGCCCCAAACCCCACACACCTCCCACAGTGTACCCACAAGAACCAGACGTTATTTCTGCACGACACAGAAACAAGCATTGGCCTTTATAAGCTGAACAAGAGTTACAAAAACAAATCCACTGAGGATCCCTCTAATTACCAGCAGCACCCATGAGGAAGAGTCTGTCATAAACTCAACCAAACATCGAGTACACCTTGCTCATTTAGGGTGAAATTCCTAAGTGGCAACAAAACATCCCAATTCTTTAACTCAACGCCCCAATTCTTTAACAAAGCGCCCCAATTCTTTAACAAAGCGCCCCAATTCTTTAACAAAGTGCCCCAATTCTTACTCTCTTCAGGAGTGAGGTCAGGGTACACTTCCTCCAGGGCAGCTCTGAGGCGCCGCTCGTCCACAAAGGGCAGTAAGGCCACACCTGGCAAAACCAAACCAGCATTTTCTCACGCTTGTTGGGAAAACCCAGAACAACCCCAAAAACAGACACCAGGATGGCACGCTCTGTTAAGTTTCCTTAGCCAAGAAACAGCTAGAGCAGTGTGATTCTGAAGCAATCACGCTTTTGCTTCAGAAGTCAGAACTTTCTGTGGCTTTGTTCAAACAAAACCTGTCGCCCTCAAACCGAAAATCTAAAATTTTACCTGCAGTGTAAATGACAGCCAGCCACAGAATCTGGCAGACCTTGAAAATTAATGTTCTCTAAAGAAAGGAAAAGCTGCATAAATGCTGTAGCTCTTTTTTCCATTCTTTGTGTGCTCCAAAATATTTCTATATCCCCCAAAGTACTTTTGGCACACTACTAATGAGCCACTGATTGAGCAGAACAAGATCCATTAATTAAATGCAAAGGAGACAAAAGACAATTACACGCTGAGGCTGATAAAAACAGAAGAACGATTAATCTAGTTCAGGACAAATTAAGAAATCCAGAATGACTGCCGAAATTACCAATAGTCATTGCCAATCCAAAACCAGTTACTGAACCATAACTTGCTCTTCATGCTAATTTCTTTTCAAAAATACACCTGCTGTAAAATACTTGTCTCCCCACAACAAGTAACACAAGTTAACTTTGTGACTCGGCGCAGTGTTTTCTCACTAAGACGATTTTCCAATTTCTTTCTATTTTTACAGGTTTTTAAGATTAATGTCTAAAAAGTTAAAAAAAAAAAAAGAGTTGAAATTTCACCTTGCCAAGCGTACTTCTTCCCATTCAAATCAATAGCAAAATCTTCAGGGTAGAAGTCAATGATGCTTGATTCCTGGAGTTGGGAAAACAAAAATCACCCCTAAAGCCAACTCTGACACGGGTTCAGAATGTCACGTGGCGCCAAACACAAAGATCTTTGATAACAGAAACATCTTTCATTAAGTGCCATTTAAGCCCAAAGTGAGGATGGGCACTTGCATTACTCAAGAGATTTAAAATAAGAAATTAAGGAGGAGAGAATAATTAGGATAAGGAGGAGAGCTAATTAGGATAAGTTATGTGCTCCCCGACCAAGTTTTGGAAGGTTTCTGTAAGAAGCGAAACCATCTGAAGTGTAAGAGGGCCAGGAAGCGTCATCTGAATTCCAAGAAATCACTTTGAGGGATTTCTGAAGAACCACTGCAATCTACCAAACCCTTTCCCTCCTGGTCTGCAGCGTTTTTCTGCCTGAAGTGAGAAGCAGCAGGTCACGTTCACAACCACTGCAAGATGACCTGCTGCTTCCAGACAGGAACACAGCACGGATTCTCACCGGGTCTGTCATGAGCTTCCTCCACGTTGGCGGCAGAAAATTCCCACTCGCGGCCGGGAACACCCCCATCAGCTGTTCAAGAGGCTTGAACTGTTGAAAGCAGACAAGCAGGTGTGGGACACTTGTAACGAGAGGGCAGAGCAGCAGTGAACGGACGGACAAATCGAGGGCCCTACCGGTTTGGAGCCCTTCTCAAAGTCCGAGGGCATGTCTGCGATTCCCTCGAAGTCCGAGGCAAAGGGAGCGTAGTGGAAAGGGTAATACCAGTTCCAGGATGCACAGCCCTGGGGCAGAGAGGCGAGAGACACAAAATCATACACAGCAGCAAATTAAAGCCCTGCGGCCCGGTCACTCAACACGACAAAAGGGCAGGGAGCAGTGTTCTCCTGGCAGCACGCAGCTTACGCTCCTGTTTTCCACAGCAAAATCCCGCCGCTACCCTGGGGAGGCGCGGGAGCAGAGAGCCCCAGCACGCCCTGCTGGGAGTGCAAATGCGAACAGCCCTTGCTGCAGGCTGGAAAGCATTCTGGTTTTAACCGGCACTTCCCTCTCCAGGACCAGCACTGGCGCACACCTGGAGCAGCACCTTGCTCTTCCCCTCTCGTCCTCCCGCCTTGAGCGGTGGGGAATACGTACAAAGTGTGTCTCCCTCAGAAGGGAGAAAAGCAAGCAAACTCAAAACGCGCCAGAACACCACGCACCTCGTAATGGAAACGTGGCTCCGGGAGGTCTAAGTCAAGCTTTCACCTCCTCAGCTATTTTTCTTAGCAGCACCACTTGAAACAAAAGCCCACTACTATTCTGACTCCCGGTTCTGAACAATTAAATGTCAACGAGGCTCCTCCAGTGATATTTTTGGTACAAAATTACAGCGCCTACAATTATTCGCTGCGGTCCTTCAGACGGACTCAAAATGTTTCAAAAGCCAGGTGGATTGCTTTCATTCTTTTTTTCCCTTTTTTCTCCCCCCTCTCCAAACAGATGTTCCCACTGGTGGGACATGCCCTGCATTATCAGCTTTCTGGAGGAACAGAAAGGCACGGAATGTATTCCGGCACAAGTTTTATGGACAGCCAGCAGTAGTTACTGGTGTCAATTTTTATTATGGCGAAAAGAAAAAAAAGCCCAACAAAGACCCTCAAGCAAACCTATTTCGAAGCTCCCCCAGCCCAAGGGCTTCCTAACCTCATTTCCATACGAGCAGGGAGCGATTTTCCAGCTGCTCCATCCCCACAGAACAGACTGGAATGGTTTTGTGCTGTTGTACCACTGAAAGGGACGCTTTTACCTACAGCTCACCTGAAGGCTCATTTCCACCCCTGGAGGCAGATGGGCACACAGAGAGCTGTGGGAAAATACCCTGTCATGGTTAAAAAAAACCACGGTTTGCTTCCAGCAGACCTTAACTGTGCCCAGGATCCTGGGAATTCCCACCTATGGAGGTATCCAGGCGACATCTGTCCTTCAGCTCTCCTGCAATTCGACTGCACCAGAACTTGGGAAGCTTCAATTTGATGATTTTCATCCATCGTAACACGCGAGCCAGAGCCCCAGCTCAAGGAAATGGTTACAGCGGAAGGGAAGGGAATGGAACACATTCCCATTTTGTTCCAAGGAGGGGGGATGAAAAAACCTATTGGAAACGGCATTTTTTGCAGGCATGTGAGGTATCTGCCCTGCCCGTGCTCCCAGCTGGGCAGGTGGGAGCCACTGAGGACAAACGTGCAGTTTTAACAACACGGCCCCGTGCGGAAGCTCCAAGTTCCTGCTGAGACACATAAACTCCACGGGCTGGAGCACATTGTGCTAACAGGTCACACAGCCAAGCTGACTGACTTTGCCTTCAGGGCACGGAGCTCCTTATTAACCATCAGCGCGACAAACCCCACCACGGCCCACTAATCTCTCGCCAATCTGACATCTCAATTATCAAAAGATTTAAATCGGATCCAGGTTACTTCAATCACAACACGCTTCATGGAACAGCATTACAATCCACGGAGGAGACTGACAACTCTGGCCCTTGCAAATTCGTACTGGCATTTCACAGGCTCGGTCCTTTGTTCCCTCATTTAGTCACCTGCAATGTCATTATTTCTGGGAAAGGGAAAACAGCAGCAGGTCCTGCTGCACCAACAAGTACTGCTACAGGATTTGAGAGCCAGAATCCCAGAATCACTGAGGCCGGAAAAGACCTCTGAGATCAGAGTCCAACGCGTGACCAGTCGCCACCTCGTCAACCGGATCAGAGCACTGAGTGCCACGTCCAGTCGCTCCTTCAACAGCTCCAGGGATGGCAAAACCGCATTCGAACCCCCAGTGCAAAAGGGCACTGATTTATTTTACACCTTCAAAAAAAAACCCCCATGGCCTTGCCAAAACGAGCAACAGACTGAAACAAATTCAGACGAGAAACTCCGGGGTACCTGATAATAATATCTGAGAACCCAGCAAAGCCCTTCCACGTAGGACTGCACAACCTTGCGACGGAATTTCTCATCTGACGCGTCCACATCGAATTTGTTTTTATAGTAGCGCTGCTTCCAACCGGTTTCCCACAACCTGCAACACAACCAGGCGTGGATAACATGTTAACACGGACGGACACCTTAACACATGTGCATCTGCAGGTCTGAATTACAATGTAGGAAGAAGCCACTCGCTACTTCAGTTGCCATTTGTATACAGTTTAAGTGAAAGCAGAAAAAGTGGTGCTCAGCAGCGACAGAATAAAACGTGACAGCTGGCAGAACTGACAGAGTTCTCCCGCTACTCCAAATGTAAAGGCAAGCAAATAAATAATGATTTCTGTGTTCTGCTGCTGCTCAGACAAGCTGTGATTACCAGAGGCACACTTTCTGCAGCTCAGCATCCCGCGCTCGCTGCCTCACATCAGATGAGCTCCCTCTCACCCAGGATTTTCAGTCTCTCAGGCCAGAGATGGACACTTGGGATCACAGGAGCCACCTGGGCCACAGCTCATCCTTCCTTCACACAGCTCCCCCTCATGTCTGTCCACAGACGGGGCAGGGAAAACAAACACTCGTTCCTCTTTCACACACACGGGGCACCTGCACCCTTCAGCTCTGCTGTATCATGTCAGGAAAGAACCAAACTGGTTAAACCACATAATCCCTTAATAACGACTTGTTTTCTTAAACAGAACGTTATTCCAAACAACTCCAAGAGGTCACCTCAAGCTGACACTGGTCAGACTCTCCCAGAGCCCTAACTCCTGGTGTGTGGAGCTGTAGGAGAGAGCCATGATCCATTTATGCCTCCTTACAGGATGCACATCCCTTTGGCTCTGCAAAGAGGATCTTCCCTTGCTTCTGTTTTGAGCCGGTCTCTCGGGACAGGGACACTCCCTAAACCCTTCCACAGCGATTCGCACTGATGGGCAGGCAGAGGAGCCCAGAGATGTTTTCCAGACTTCCAGAGAAGCAGGTGAGCAAGGACAGGGCTCCCGGCACTGAAGGCTTGAGGGATGGAGTCAAGAACATCTGCAGGCTCTGCGCTGCCTGGCAGACGGACACTTGCATAAATTCAAAAAACCCTTCTGTGAGATAAAACCCGTCTGTAGCCGACTGCAACAATTTGTTCTGGTTTCAAAGTCATTCTAAATACAGAATGTATTTTCACAAACAGCTTGGTCGTATCTAGGACATCTACGCAGTTCTTTTTATTTACAGTGGCAAGCAGAAAATTAATTTCCACTCAGAGAAGGACATGGAAAAATATTCTGAGCTACAAGAGCTTAAAGAACCGTGGCTGAATGCAGCACATCCTTCTCCTTGGCAATATCAGCCCTGTCAGAACCACCGCTGCTCGTAAATCACCACAGTTCATTCACACTGCTCAAGCTTCTCTTAGAACCTCTGCTGACACTCAGGTGGAAAGGAATGTTAACAGTTACCCTGATTCTATATAAAAATTCTGCTTGCTTGATTTAAAAGAAAAACCAGTCCGTTCAGACGTAAGACACACAGGAAAGAAAATAAGAATGAGAGTGAGAACTGTGATATTGGCAGAGCTGATGGGCCACATGTCACAGATACATTGTGATGACTGCGACCAGAACTGCACAAGGAAACAACCCCGAGGGTTTTCCCACATCCACCCACGGCCTGATTCCACAGAAGACGAGCCCCTGTGGCTGCATGTCTCAGGAACAGCTGAGAGGGCCCTCACCCTCGACTCAAACAGCAAGAGCTTCATTGAAGCCCTTCATCGGTGCAGACTCACTGGTAGTTAACGCTCAGAAAATCCCTGTCTCAACCATCCCAGGCTCAGCCTTCCTGACGCAGTGCAAGAACTCAGAGACAAACCAGGGCCTGCTGCAGACCGCAGGTGGAGGAGACCACTGGAAGTGAGGACAAACGCTGCTGCCCACGTGAGCAGGTCCGAGCTGCGCGGGTTAAACAGCTCCCAGATTCCAGGGAACGGCGGCATTCCGCTCACATAATCAGGGAACGTCTCGCCAAGCTCGGTCTCAGAGGGAGCGGTGGCTTGGAGGCTGCAAACCTGCACGCATACTAATCTGGATACTTGGGTTTAACAGCCAGAGCTCACCCATCTCACTGGAATTTACTGGATAGTCTCACCCTCCACATTAATTACCGCTGGATAAAAAGATCATAGGAAAGGATCCGAAGGCACTGCTGCACTGAGCTAAATGGCATTAATTAGGCTGCATCTATCTCAGCAATTTGCTAACAAAGTGCTACAAAAATGGCTTCACCTGATATTATCCTCTGGCTCAGGTTCACTGTCACTGTCCTCAGATTTCCGCTTAATTCCTCCTCCCAGGGACGGGCTGCCATCAGGAGTCAGGCTGGTGTTTGGAGATGCTGAAGTTGTCTAGGGTCAGAACGATTACAGATAAATGGGGGTGGGGGGGAAGAGGAGGATTTATGAGGCTTTTTAAATCCAAGTTAAAATTAACAGCTCTGTGATAATCACAGGCCTTCTCTTCAGTTCCAAAAAACCTCCAGGCAAAGGCTGCACAACCCCTTAACCCATCAAGTCAGGGAGCAAAAGGGAAAAACACATCCCTGTTAAAAGGCAGGCACTGATGCACGGAGGCAAAGATGTCACTGGCTTTGAGAGAGAAAAGGATGCAATAAACAACACAGGATCAACTGACTGAAAAATGCCACTTTGGATGTATTCCAGTTTTGGAACACCACTGCAGCTTCCGTTACAACTCCGTTTTGCAGCACTAGTGAAAAAAAGGCGTGTCTAACTCAGAACCGCCAGAAGTACTCTGAGTTCCTTCACAGCTGGTCTTTCAAACTCCTCTCAAATTTATCTATTTTAATATTAGAGCCTAAAAG
The DNA here is from genome assembly GCA_013397725.1 of Rhagologus leucostigma. Taxonomy (NCBI): domain Eukaryota; kingdom Metazoa; phylum Chordata; class Aves; order Passeriformes; genus Rhagologus; species Rhagologus leucostigma. Next base: position 216,518 of record VZTD01000828.1, on the reverse strand, counting down.
AAACGTCTCCCGTTCCATAAAGGAACTAATTCGCGTAACTCAGGAGCAAAAAAGTTTCGAGACTAAAAGGGAAGAGCAAGAGAAACTAAACTTTGAAAAACCACACTGTGTTTAGACTCCAGTGACAGAACACGCATCTCTGTGATGAAAAGAACTTTTAATTTGTTCGCTGCTCGGATGAAGATTTATACCCGGAAAGAAAATATTTGTCATAATTGTTATTTAAAGTTAACGGGACTTCTAACGGAGCACTTCTTTCCAGTTTTCCCTCACTAATACCTTGCCCAAAACTTCATCCGAGTTCCTCCTTCCCGCAGGGAGAAAGCGCCATTCCAAGCAGAAATAAAGAAGACATTTTTATTCGAGCAGGCTTAGAAAAACCGGTTATTAAAAGCCACTTCCTCGAAGAATCACATTTTAGGCGTCAGCTTTTCAAGAAAACTCGACAGGGCAGAGAAAGAGGTGCCTGGAGCAACACGGGGCGCGATGGTTCCCTTCCTCTGCGCAAACACCGCTGAACATGTACTCACAGAGTTCTGCCTGTCGTGCATCCTCATCTCAAAGGCGGCTTGCCGAGGGTTACAGATCGCCTGAGGGCTGGATCGATTTCCCAGGGCTTGAGGGGAAAACTGGCCACCAGGAATAAAGGAAGGCTGATCCCTCTGCAAGATAAACACACACACGAGGCCGTCAGAGCACCCGCGTGATCTCCCGCGTGATCTCCCCAGCACCGAGACGACGCCCTCTCACAATTTTCAGATTAACACCGTGTGGAAATGAATACACACAGGCCCATTTTTAAAATACCAGAATAGAAAAAAAGTCAAGATAATTTAAAATTTTTAAACTTTGAAACAGTTTACACACAGGCCAGCAAACACCATGATTGCACCTGCAGTTCCAACCTCCAAAAGCTTAAGCAGACATTTTAATTCTTGCTTGTTCGGGTAAGGAATTCACTCACCTTCAATCTTTTCCTTTTTTCTTTCTGCCGTCTTTTAAAGTTATCCTAAACAAAGAACAAAGGGAAATCAAGTCAGTCGAGGATACGGATTCCTCGGAAAACGATTTCCTTATAATCCTCAACTGACCACGCCACGAGGATTTTAGGGAATGTTCTGAGTAAGACATGGGTTAATCCTTGCGTCTGTAAACCCAACAGAAACGGGAGGGAATTTGCTACCCTAGCCTGAAAATCTGTGGGGAAAAAAAACCAGCTGGGTACTCAAAGCCCCAGAACTCTGGTAAAGGCTTAAATGATCTACTAAATTTAGCTGTAGCCTTACTCGGGGCTGACAGCAGTGTCAAAGGACACAAACTCCTCGCCCGCACTGCAGAACTGCCCAAAAAAATGTCAAAGACGCATTACAGTCTTAGAAATAGGAAAAGAGACTCAAGGAAAGTTTTTTTTCAATTCTGTGATTCTTGGGCCGACTGAAAACTTGAACATCAAACTGGCATTTCCAGGAAAAGAAACTCAACTGGAAGCACAAGATACTCTTTTGAGCGTGGAAGAATGCACCAGAGATTATAACAAAGAAAATACAAAATCTGGCTGGTTGGTTTTTTTTCCTTATTCTCGTAAAGGAGCGTCCCCGGGTAACAAGAAGTGATTAAAACCGAACTCCGGGAACGTAAGAGCCAACAGCAAAAAAAATTACATCGTCGTCCTTCCTCTTTTTGAAAATGCTGTCTTCAACTTCCCCAACAGCCAGCATGATCATCTGGACCCGCTGCAGGTTCACAAACCCACTTTCAGTGAGGTACCCCTGCAGGTCAGAGAACAACAGAGTTAAAAAGTGAGCCTGTTCTGCAGCAAACAGCCGGCTATTTTTAAAGGAAGAGGAAGAACTCTCACCCCGGTTTTGTGCACCACGTTTTTATAGATGTTAACCAAGCGATCGATCGCTCCCTCCCTAAACACAAACCACAGGGTGAGACTCTTGCCAGTTAAAAGCACAGGAGCTGCTTTTGCAGGGAAAGAAAACGCATTCTCATCTACCTGATCTCCAGAGACGGCAGGTGAGGGAGGAAGTCATTCCCCACAAAGAAGCACATGAAGACCCAGTCATCAACACTCCTTTCAAAATCAAAAGCGAAAGGCAAGCTGGCCATCGTGAGCTCTCTCTCCAAATACTGCAACACACACACACACAAGAAAAAGCAGCTTAGGAAACACTGCACAGGGCTCAGATGGTATTCACAGCAAGCAGCTGCAGCACCTCACCTCTCGCAGGACACACAGGCGGATGAAGATGAATTCTTGTTCCGAGATCGGCAGGGTGTCGGCAAACTGATCGTGCTAAAACAGAGGGCACTCACGTTAGATCCGAGCGCATCCCAGAGCTTCTCCAGCCCCATTTTCGAGGCTTGCTTTGAGAGGAGCTCAGAGGGATCCAAGAACCGACCCCCAAGCCCTTGTGCCAAGCATGTATTTTGCTGCTTTGCACGTACGTTCAGTTCCGACCCTTTTTTCTCTTTCAGTGGGAAAAAACCCAAACAAAACACCACAGGTGTGGATACCAGGTTTGGCATGATACTTTTGTCCTTTTACTTCCAAGAGGAAAGCCAGGTATTCCCAATAACAATTTGCACCATGCTTCAGCTAAAACCAACAGCCAGAACGATTTCAGGATCTCCTTCTACAGCACAGATTAAAAAAATCCTAGAAACAGCAAAATTCTTACCTTTCCTTGTTTTTCTCTGGGCAGACCTTGGCAATCCTTAACCTCATGCCCCATCTGGTTACAGAGAGCACATGGCTTGGGTTTATTTGGTTTGAACTCTTCCCTAATGATGGTGAAGTTTGGTTCGTGTGTAGCTAAGCCAAGCATGATCAGATCAGCTACCAAGCAAGAGAGAAGAATAAAATGTGATGAAGCATAAGCATCAACAAGTTTTGGGGTTTTTTTAGAAAAAAAGTTTAAAGGCAAAGTAGGCTCTGCCTCAAGCAAGATGTTGACGTGATTACCCAGAAACCACAAGCAAGAGAGGACTCACCATCAGCCCCACACAGACAGTGGTGAGTGTTTGGGTCGTGGTTCGGTTGAGCTGCACAAAAGAAAATCACACTTAGTCAAAGCCACGCAAAATAAATTATTGCTGACCACACCTTAACTTAAAACAAAATGTCCACATTAACTGGAATTCTACCTCTTTGTCTCCTGATGTAATCCATGATTTTATGTTCCCCTTCACCAGGAGCACTGGCATCTGACAAAATAACCTGAAAAAACATTCAAATTGTGTCAACAATTAAGGCTGCCAGAGGAAAAAAAACCAGTAACTTATATACTGAACACAGCACTTGACTTATGAATACTTGAAATTCTAACAAGTGGTTTGAACTAAAATACTGTGATTTAAGACGAAACCATTTACGAGCATGGAACCAGTGGAGAGGCCTTCACTCTCCTCTAGCGGTTCCAGCCTGAAGCTGACGCTGATTCAAATTCCACTGAAGCGACCATGCCATGTTCGACGTGCCCCGATAAATTACCAGGGCAACGCAACGGGCACTGCAGAACTCACCGATCCAGCTCACTGATGCGCCGGAACACGATCTCATCACCCCCTCCTCACCCTGCCATCCTGACGAGCATTAGTGTCTATAAAGCCCCTCTCTGATGGGGGGGATCAAGCAGAGCCAACTGCCCTCTAATTAGAGCACTTGAACAGGCAGCTCGTGGCAAATGACACAGGCAGCTGCGTTTCCTGCCTGCTCTGCCCCGTGTGTGCAGCACACGCACACACACACGCGCGCGCAGGGCTGTCACAGACACGACTGCGGGAGTGGAGTGGCTGAGCAAGGAGAGGGGAGAATCTCCAAGCCCAGAAAGCTGACACGTATTATTTTCGCTGCCTGACATTAGAGTAACAGAGAAAACGCAGCCTGCTGAGGGAGCAATTGGAAAAAAGAAATAGCGCGAAAAATACGACTACAATGTATCTTCACACTTTCCCCAAGAGCAGAAAAGAGTATTCCTAAAGCCCTGTCTGCCATTACGTGAAATTGTGGCTTTCAGCAGCAAACCTCCTCCTCGCTCTTCAGCGAAATCACAGCAAATGGTGCTGGGAGATGGAGTTATCAGCACGAAATGGATCTCCGAAGTCCCGGCAGGATGTGCAGGTTGGCCCACCGCTAATAACAGCTCAGAGCCAGCCGAGAGACAAACCTGTCAAATTTCTGCTCTTCGGCTGGATCCCAGCCCAGCCCAAACATCTCCTTCATTTCCCTCGAGGGTGGAAGCGGCAAACTTACTGTCAGGTTCTTCCAGCCCGGGTCGCTGTTCAGGCGGTCAGCGATGTAATAGCGGAGGCATTTAGCAAGATTGTCCATAAACTCGGTTCCCTAAAAAGGGGCGGGAGGCAAGAAATTAAATCTTCGTTCAGCCCCCGGCAACTGCTGGGTACAGGGCCGGGCCACTCACCGGGGTGATACAGTTGCTGTCAAACCTCTCCTTCACCTCCTCTGGAGGCAGAAAGCCACCTGGAGCAACAAAAACAGCGAGCAGAGTTACGGCCACATGGACCACTGCCAACATTTTCGCAAGAAAAAAACCCAGACAGCTCCCCTGGGAATAATTAACTCACTGAAACCAGTTTGTTCAATAAAATTCCCACAAACCAAAACGAAACCAGCTCCTATCATAGCATTACCTCCATCCTAGAGGTGTTACCACATTTCCAAACATTGTTACTTCAGCAAAGTGGTTTCAAAGCCCAGGCAGCAGCACCACACTTCGCTCTCAACTCCAGCTGGGTCACCACCACCCTCAAAGTTGCTCTGACTTTTGTTTCCTCAGTGAATTCAGAGCTTCCACTGTCAAGTAACTCCCCTTGCTGGCAGCTCATTATCCCTGTGCAGGAGTATTTCCATCTGATCCCTGCTTTTAAGCCTCAATCCTCCTTTCATCGAGCCCTACAAACGTGTACTTCCTTCCATAAGGGTTTTGGTTGTTTCCCACTGCATTTATCCCCGCTCTTCTGTTCAATTTATTTTCAAAAGGAATTAAGAGCACTCCACACAAACTCATTTCAGGCAGGAGACTGAAGAAGAAAAAGATGACATTTTGTTTTGTCTCAGTTCTCAACTTTGGAAAACACAAGATCCAGCCTTCCCTGGGCTTGTTCTCCCCTTCTCCCAGCAACGCACACACAGCCCCGGTCTAAACACAGCTGAGGTGATCAAACAAGGCGGTGCTCATGGAAACACCTCTGATGAGGCCACTGTCCTACCTTTGGCCAGAATTTCTTGTCGGATTTTTTGCTTCTCCTCAGCAGCTTCCATGCCCTCCTTTGAGGCTCTGAATCTCCTGGAGCGCTGTTGATTCATTTTGGCACGTGGAGCCTAAAAAAAGCATGGGAAACCTCGGGTCGCCTGGAGCATCCGGACAATCTCTCCCGTTCTGAGAGCTGCTTTGGGCTACAAGTTACTGATAGAGTTGATCTCTCATCAGACCTACTGATGGCCAGGCTGGATGGAGCAACCTGCGCCGGTGGGAGGTGCCCCTGCCCACGTGGAACCAGGCGATCTTTAAGGTCCCTTCCAGCACAAGCCACTCCATGATTCTGTGTCCTGAGGGGAGACGAGGATTTTACAGCTGGAAACTCACCACTCCATCTATGGCCATGTAAAGGAGTCTCCTCGGTCTCACAATGTTGAAGATCCTGTCGATGTACTCAAAAATCGCCACCATCATCTCATCTTCATTTTTGGGCGCCGGCCTAAAGCACAGAGCATTCAATTTATTAAATTCAACTCATTAAATTCAATTTATTAAATTCAATTGAACTAACGCCTGAAATGCTGTCAGTAAAGAGAGGTGCTCTCTCTGAAGAGCCACACCAAGCGCCTTACTTGTCCTCCGGGTGCGTGCAGGGGTGAATGATGCCGTTCATGTCCAGGTAGAGGTTGTCGAATTCCACCTCGTTGGGGTTGGGTTTGCTCGTGTCGATGGGGACCTTGACACCATTGCACTCTTTGGCCTGGGGACGCAGTGGGGACAAGGATTTCAGCACAAATAACCAGCAGCTCCTAACGCACAGGTTCACAGAAGTCTATTTTGGTTTTGAACGGCAGCAGAAGAAAAAGGCTGCAATAAGTACGCACACTACCCAAAACTGCACTTTTAGCTATTAAATAGCACTATTTTCTACAGCTGCTTTTAACCAGAAAACACGATGGTGGGTTACGGCCGAGTGTTCATTTCTGCTGACAAGAGAAGTCTCCGTATCTCTCGCTATTCCTTCATCCTGAACCCCCCAGAGCCAACTGAGCGCCTGAACTGTTTCAGCAGTGGATTCTTCGACACCCTCAACAGCCACGGCCACTTTTTTGTTTCCTCACCATAATTTCAGGTTTGTTTTGTCTGGGCCTTTGTTGTTGTTGGGTTGGTGTTTGGGTTCTGTGGTCAGTTTGGTCAAAAGGCAACCAGCAACACTCTGATTCTCCCTTCCACCAGCCCCAGGCGCAACACGCGCGGATTAAACCCCAAGAGCACGGAAGAGACAGGAGCTGAGCAAGGAAAAGCCTGACGACTTTCAGAGGAATTCTGGCTGGAATGGGTCATAACACACCACAAAGGTGGAACAAAGGGTGCTCTCGAACAGCTGGGCATAAAGCCAAGTTTAAAAAGGAATGGCGTGTCCCGAGGTAAAGGCTACGGTCACAGGATGGCACGGGACAGGGAAAACCGGGATACCGCTGGTTCTCCCACCACACGGAGCTCGGCAGCTGCTGCTGCTGAGCCAGCATCAAGCACTTCCCCGAACTTCTGCCTGCAGACTGCCTGCTACTCTCTGAGTGAGTTCCCCACGTCTCTCATGTGGATTCAGAAGGAAAAAAACCCCAAAACTTACAGACCATGCCGTCAACTTTGGACAATTTTCCTGCTTAAAGCAGCGGCAGAACCGGCTGAGTTCCCATCCTTGTCTTAAAAGGCCAAAATTAAACCCTCTAAAGTCTTTACTCGGCCCAGGTATCCTGACAGATGACATGCCCAAGCACCGGTGGCGTCCTTTGCTGAGCTCTCTAGACACACACACACACGCTCAAATTGTGTGGTTTTAGCAGAAACTAAGTGTCAGGTGCAAACATTGTTCCTGACTGCGGGCCACCCCCCTGGATTATCCCGGATCCCCCACCCACCCTCACCCCCGAGCTAGCGGGATTCGGAAGGAATCATGGCCCTGTGAGGCAGAAAACGAGCCCCCTTCACAAACCCATCGGGGTTTTCACGCGGCAGCCTCGTGGAAGGCTGAAGTATCTGGCAGCGATATCTCCTGTGATATAACTAAACTGTTCACTTCTCATCCACGGCCTCTTTTGAAACCATTGAAAACAGATCTTCAAACACGATACTTTAGTTGCAGCTTTATTAATTCCTATCCATTTGATTAAGAATATTCTCTCCTGGATTTTTTATTATCTTCAAGATCTTCCTCTCATTCTTCCTGCTCAGCTTAAGAAGAAGATTATTTCTTTTTCTTAAATCTGATTAATCTAGCAAGGTAAGAGAACGAGGATCAACTTTTCAATATTTCAAAGAGACAAGCTACCGGGAGATACAAAATTTCTGATTAGAGAGATTTACAGCAATCCTAAAACACACACGGAGCTGATTACATCGTGAGAGAAGCTTAAATTCATCTACAGTAAGACAAACTACAGCTTCTCCCCGCTGTCCTAGTCCACTCTCAGCTTTATGGCCAGATTTGAATATAAAAAAATGTAAATGAATGCGATTTATCCACGTGCTGTCCTGGCTGTAATTGCAACGCGCTCTTGAGTTGGAAGAAGGCAACGTGGACGAGGACAGCAGGAGCTGCCACTCCACTGACGGCAGATCTAACTCAAGGAATTTGTTGTGTCTTTCCGTCTATTTTAATAAAGAACTTTGGCTGGTACAAGCTCAGCTATTAAAGGCTGAAAGAAAGGGGACACGCAATCAGTAAAGCCAGGGCTATACAAACCTTTGTTTTGCCTAAATGTGAGAGCAGCTTTGGTTACACGGAGGTTAATCTAAACATTCACAAACGTGCCGAAAAAGGCAAATCTGCTCTACCAGAAAACTGCCCCGACGTGTTTGTTACAGACGTGACCGCTGTTTAAATCGCGGCTGCTTTTAAATGACAGATCTTAAAGGGTTATCCAGGACAGCTCCTAAACCCAGGGTTCCCAGAGCCTCAGGACAGGTCACATCGGCGATGACACAACCCAGGAGCTTGGTGCAGAGACCAGCAGAGCCAGTGCTGCTGGAGCTCAGCATCAAGGGAAACTGTAAAGCCCACAACCCCCTCCTTTTCCCATAAAAATTCCCAGGCAGATTCTTAGATCTTAATTACCCCCCATTAAAAATTCACTTCTTGCAGCGACAGGTAAAATAAACTTCCCACCTTGCTGAGAGGGGCTGAAATCACAGCTCTAATAAAACCACGGGAGCGACTCACAGTTTTAACCAAACCTGTGTTTCCCCGCCCGAACCCGAAACGCAAAAGCACCCTGGAAAAGCACAGAGCTGAAGGCCAAAACTGACTGCAAACCCTGCTGCAGGCAGGCAGGGCACACGCGCAGCCTCAGCACGGAATTCCATCCCTTCGCCCTCTTCTCCCCGATCTCCCCCACCGCGCTGCCACACTTCATCTCCTTCCCAGGCGTTTCCCCAAGGTGAGGCACACCTTGCGAGGAGGAGCAGAGAGGCAGGAGCCCCGGCACGCGCTCCGAACTTTCCAAACCAGCGCTAGGGAAGAGCGGAGCGCAGCCAGCGCAACCCAACAAAGAAAGAACACAAATTATTTGGAAAAGCCGGCGGGAGAAGCAGTTTGGGAAGCAGCACCTCCAGAATCTGCCTTCTCAGAAACTCTCTGAACTAGCCCTGAAGAGCAGAACTTGCCCTGCTCGGGGCACAGTAAATCCACCACGGTGCGGCCGCTCAAAGGCTGCCGCTGAAGGGAGACCCCGGCCCTCCATCCTCCCCGTCCCCTCCCACCGTGTCCCACAGGATGGCACAACGCTCCCGCGGCTGCAGGGATGTGCCTGAAGGAACCAGCTCAAAAACCCGCGTAAACAAACGTCGTTTCGGCTGCACTACTGCCTGGAAAGGCACCTGTGGGACCCTGCAGCAAGGCTCTGTCACAGCCCTCGCTGAAACCACCTGCTGCTGCTGCTGCGGGAAGCCAGGTTTTAGAGGATGTCTTCGGAATAATCAGCTCCCTGTCTGGCCAGGAGACGTTTGTCCTGTGCTAGAAAACACCAGCAACGAGACAAAGCCCCCCGAGGCTGCTCAAAGGGCACAAGCACAGACTCGGAAACGTCCCGGCCTTGAGGGGCGGAGAGTTTCCAAAAAAATAAAGCCCCAGGGTCAAGCAGGAAGCTGGAGAACAACTAACAACGAGATACGAGACTGACAGAACAACGAGTACGACCTGAAAACGACACAGCTGCGAATTACTCAAGCATTAGGAGGCTGAGAGCCCGAGGCAGCGGGTGAGCACCTGCGGGTATCCCAAAAACACCCCCGCAGCTCCAAGGGACAGCTCGGTCCCTTCTCCAAAGTCCCATCCCGGCCCTGCCTCCTTGAGCTGGCACTGCCTTTCCCGAGCCCGTGCCTCCAGCAGCGTCCTGGAGCTGCGCGCCTGGAAACAGGGAGACCGAGGAGCTTGCAGACCCTCAAGCTGCTTTTAACCATTTCCTTGGCGTTTTCTCACTCTTTTCAAGACAGGCAGCTGCACTCGTGTTTCCAGCAAGTCCCGAAGCTCGCTGCGGCCTCTAATTCCCTCCCCCCCCAAAAAAAAAAGTCGTGGCAAAGCAGGGACTGCGCGAAACGCACGAGAAACAGCGAAAACCAGCCCCGCTGCTCCCTTCTCGGGTTTCACCAAGCTCACAAACCCTGCTTCTCCGGCCCGAAGGCAGAGCCGGCGGCGTCGGGAAGGGCTGGAATTGCAGCGAACCGGCTGGGGAAGGGGAGAATTGGAGGAGAAGCCCGATTCCCTGCCCCGGGCGCCCATTCCCACTTCCTCCACGTGCGCATTCCTTCCAGGAGCGCTCACGCGCGCCGCCGGGAACACACAGCGGCCACTTCCACCGCGACTGAAGGTCCGGGAAATAAAACTCCGAACCACCCAAAAAAGCCCCAAACCTCCCCAAATCCCGAACAACACCCAAACCAAACCCAAACAAAGCCCCGACCCCCCCACCCACCGAGCCGCCTTGGAAAAGCCCCGGGGGAGCCCACGGGGGCACAGCGGGGACTCAGCACCGGCGGCTGCACCGGCGCGGCCCAACCGGCNGCGCCGCCGCCGCCGCCGGCGCCATCTTGGGTGTGGGCTGAGGGCACCGCAATGGCGGCATGAGGGGAGGCGAGGGGCGTGAGGGGCGTGAGGGGACGGCCCTCCCCAGAACGTGCCCGGCCAGCTCCTGGGGCACGAAAGGGACACCCAGAGGCGAAAAACAATTTCCGAGGGCACAAAAGTGATGCTTTTCCAGGAGGAAAAGCAAAGCCTGAGGGAAGGCCAACCCCTGGGACAGCCCCACTGCCACCCTCACGCTCGGCCAAGACACAGAAGTGTGACAGCTTCTCTCCAAAAACAGCCTTAAACAATCAGTTTAACAGGAAAAACAGCCTCCCTTGTTAATAAAAAGCGAGCGTGGGGTTCCTTTGGCTGCGCACTCGCGGCAGTGCCGCCCAACAAGCCAATAATTTAAGAGAGACAGCGATGACTTATTTCAGCGCTGTGTGAGCCACGTGCTCGGTGTATTCCATAAATCCAGCACAACCACCGGACTTCCAACACGGTTATTTATACACAGAAATCCAGAGCTGGTAACTTCCCAAGCACGGCCCCTCTTTTAGGATTGATCAGTAATTTCCACGGGAGTTATGTAAGCCCAGCCATCTCCTCCGCATGCTCAGGGGAAGCGTCTGCACCTCTTTTTGACCCGTAGGTGCGAGTTTTAGCGTTACAATGAACATGGTTCAGCTACAGGACACACGGAATTTGAGTGTTTCGACAAGTTAGGAACGTACACAAAGACAGACCTCATCATCTGGGTTTACTACATCCTTAAAGCTTGGTAGTTCCAGGGTGTCCCTGAGGAAGGGATGCGCTAATTAGGTCTCTGCGTGAAAGTTTACAAACATCTTACATTAAAGAACATCCCGACTTCAGACAATTTCGATATATTCCGCATTTTCCAACAACAGGCGCGATTCAGGGCACGGCTGCTCTGTGCCCTCTGAGGAGACGTTTCCAGCGGGAAATGGCTCCCTGCGATTCGTGAGAGCGGCACGAGGCAAAGAGCCCCCGTCCCCTCGCTCTGCCCGTGGCATAAGCAAATACTGTTAATTTATGGCCGTCTGACGGCGCCGAAATGGAATTAAACGGTCGGGAATTAAACGGGATTAACACGAGGCAGGTTTTGCTCCGCCGTGTCCCGTCGCCGCACACCAGCTCCGTTAGCAGGGCAGCCACGGGGCCGAGGACAGGGAAAAGCGGCCCGCGAGTCATTAACAAAGATAACAAAATCTCAGCAGTGCTTGTTGAGTCAACGCCGCCGATTTGGGGAGCGGAGGGGAACCTTGGTACCTGGCTAATTCTCCGTAGAACAAACTAACCCAATATTGTGTCTCTCATTATTCTTATCCTCACTTGGCTGTTGTTAAGCCGTTTTCTATTGTCGTTCCTCTCAATAAAATCTGTGACTTGAATAAATTTCCCCTGCAACTTTGTAGTGGCACCACACCTGTGGTATCGGCTGAAGATTGTCCTTTATCTGTTCCTTACAAAGCGCTCCCTGATTGAAGCTTCCTATTGTAGTGCGTCTCCTCCCGGAATTTTGTAGGGAGCACGGCAGCTTAGCGTTAGCATTTTGTTTGTATTGATGAGCAATCAGTTGTTTTTCTGATAATGCCGAAGAAAACAGAAGGCGGGCGGACGCAAATGAAACGCGATCGTCTTATCTTATAATTACTTGGGTAAACGAGTGCTGGAAAAATGAATACTGCAACAGGCAATTCCTTGGGAAGTTGGGTCTGAGCACCGGCAGCTGCACCGGGCCGCGAGCCCGGGTCTCACCTCCGAACTGTGCGTCCACGAAACGCAGCGCAGAGCGGCGCGGCGCACCCGCGGCACGAGCAGGGAAGGCTTCCCGCCCGGGCACTTCCCTTGGATGAGTGGCGTGCCGATGGGAATCTGCTAGGGCTGTACTGATTCCAGTCCCCCTGTCCGTCAGCGTCACCTGCCATCAGCCCCGGGCTGCCGGCGTGACAGCTGTGAAGGAGCGCGGGCAAGTTGACTGGCAGGGTGTTTTGCATCTAATGAGTCTGTGCACAATAAGAGTATCATAAATAACGCTGCGGAGGAACTCGGCTATCGCTCCGACACCGAGAGGCAGAGATTGCCTGCGCACGGCTCCGCAGCCATCTGTCACCTGTCACGGGCCGCTGTCTGGGGCCGAGCCGGACTGCGGCGACGGAAAGCCCCGCAGACTGGTGTCACGCAGCAGATAGAAAGCCGGCTGACATCGGCAGCCCGGAGTCGCTCAGGGAGAGCTCAGAGCTGCGGAGACACCGCGCAGCTCGGGCAACGTTTCCCGGCAGCGCGGGCTGCTGGACTTGTCCGGTGGGGCTGCTCCTCCTCTCCACGCACCTCCCAGCCCTTGAGCAACGTGCCCACCCCATAGCACAGGGGTTTCTCTGGGGGCAGCAGTCCCACAGGACGCGGGCAGTCGGTGCAGTAACACAGACGTTAAAGCCCCCAGTACAGTCCGGCTTTAGTCCTTTAGGCGAGCTCAGCCGTCTCCCAGGATTGTCGGCCCTGGTCGCAGGCTCACCCAGCTCCATCCTCAGTGCAGCAGATTTCCCAGCTCCCAGAACATTCCAGGCTGCACCCTCACTGATGGCAGACCGAAACCCACAGCAGCCGGCCGTGCCAAGGGCTCCTGCTCAGTTCCAAGCCTTCTGCAAGTCATTCCATGCCGTTGAGCTCTAAGCCTACCCGTTCTTCTTATTACACTGAATGTTGTTCCCATTTCTAGCTGGGTTTTGAGGGATGGGGTGCAGAGATTGGTGCCCGTGTTGGGAGACGCGGGGCCGCAGCACAGCACGGCTTAATTGGGGTGCCGCTTTCTGCTTTTGAACTTGTCGTCATTTATGAACAGCTTTTTTTTTAACATGTCCCCTGGTTTCTCCCTCCCACAGAAAATCTCGTGTTTAATGAACTTAATTTTAGATAAAAGGAATGAAAAGAAGAAAATTAAAAATGCATGAAGCTCCTAGAGTCATCCAATTACTGTGATGTCCACGCGGCAACGCCAGCACGGATTTCACAAAGCAGGGAAAAGCAGGAAAGCACTGGGGCTCGCCACATGTAAATGCCGCTCTGTTCCCAAATTACAAATGGGCATTTTATGAATTACAAATGGGCATTTTACGCATTTCTTCTTCTTGATCTGTTGCAGAAGAAGATAAAGATCAAACATGCCAGCCCGCCCCAGCAGCGCCTGTCTGCATACCCACAATGCTCGTCTGCTTCTTCCCAAACCCCGTCTAGCGCTGGAGTCCCAATACTGGGACGCAGACAAGCCGCAGCAGGGGACTGTCGGGGGGCACGAAAACACCGCACGTCACAGATGGCACACACGCAACGTACAGGACCCACAATGTTTATTCGGTATTTAAATTTTCTTCGCCAGTGAAGCGACGAGCAGCGCTTCAGCCCGTGGCACGCTCACCGTCGAAAAGAAAACAAGAGTTTGTTTCCTCGCAAAAGCCAGTGCGAGAATCTCAATCGTAGAAGTCATCGAAGTCGTCCGAATCGGCGCCGTGGGTCTGTGGGCGCAGAGCAGCCTCGAGCTCGGAGCTGCTGTCGTCAGATTCGCCCCAGAACGCTGCAGGTGAGGAGACAGAAAGCAGAGCTGTAAAACCTTTTCCGTGGCGATGCCGTTTGTCACAGACACGAGCACGGGACAGCTCTCCCGAGGCTGAGCCAGGGGCGGGAGCTGGGAGCCCCGGCCCCAGGTGCGCGTGTCCGGCGCCGTGTCCGGCAGCGGAGCGGCTGTGCCCGGACAGCGGCCTCATTCAGCGCTCCCACTCCATTGTGCCGCAAGGTAGCCGGGCAGAACATTTCCACTCCAAGCAATTTACTTGGCCAGCTGCTGCCTGAATCGCAGCTTTGTCTATTCTCTTCCCCTTTCTCCCACTACTTGACCCTGCGGTGAAGTCACCAGCGGGCCATGACATCACAGAGCTGGCACAAAAACGGCAATGACGTCACATGTGAAAAATCACCACTTCTGAGATCAGGCCAGATCCAGGCAGGCCCGATCTTGTAGCTTTAACCTTAGGCTCTGGGAATCAGCAAACCCTTCCACTGACAGCAGCAGAATCCCACGGCAGTTCAGAGTGCCTGAGAGATTTCTGGAGATGTGAATTCATGTGACCCATGGACAGAACAGAACGGGAAGCGTGGCACATGAAGTCGAGGCCGCAGCGGCTGACGGAGCCGTGCTCTCTGTTCCCACCCATTCCAGAGGCTGCTGGCTGTCCAAAGGCAGCGTGGGTTGCCCGGGATGAGGCCCAGGGCTCGGCCGGGGACAGCGGGAGGAGGAGGGCTGTCACACTCACACAGACACTGCGGCTCGTGTTTGAGGCACTTCGGTGCCTCTGACGGCACCAGCTCCATAAACACCTTATCTACAAATGCAGCAGCTGCATCTTTCATCCTCCAGCCCCGGACCCCTGGGCTGCAGGGCTGCGCTCCGCCGGGAACATCAGAGCGCTCGCTCCCACACCGAACGGCTCTGAGGAAAGGGGCCGGGGACGCAAGAGCCTTTCAAGTGCCACCAAAGCAGCCGTCCTTGATGGCATCCGTACCTCAGTTCCACGCCACACCTCTAAAACCGGGCCATTCCGCACTTCCAGGCACCCCGAGCAGGGCTGCGGGCAGAGCTCCTGGCTCCCAGCGCTGCCCCGCTGGCAGGAGGCTCCCTTAGAGGCGGCTGCAGGCCCCGGCGGGCCTTGCAGGGGGTGAAGGGGAAACTGGAATGTGTGGGGAGTGAAAACACGCAGGGCCCAGACACCAGTTCAGAACAAAACCAGCCTGGCCACAGACAAAACCATCCAGCTGCACCCACGCCCCAGGTCACACAGAAGACCAAGGAGCCCTCAGGTTTCTCCTCCTCTGGGTTCCCTCCACCTGTTCACTGGCATTTGAGTAAACCCTGCCAAGATCCCGACTCGTTCCCCACCACCCGCCCCACAAACACCTCCCCTCTGCCCTGGATCTGTCCTCCTCAGCTCCCTGCTGGCTCCCACGTTGAATCAGGGAAATTCCATGCTTTCCTTTCTCCGTACTTTATACAGGTCATAACGTTGTTCTGGGAGGGCTTCTACAGTATAAATTAAACTAGACGGACACTAGTTTTCAGTAGCGCAACATTCGTCTCTCACCTTTGGATTTTATGGCAGTTACTGTTTCCTTCCGCAGTTCGGTCCTGTAAAAGATTTCAAATAATCAGCACAATGTCTCCAATTGAAAAAACATAAGTGACTTTTAAAAAAAATACTGTGAAATGGATTAAAAAAACAACAACCCAGTAACTTCGGTAACTACTTTTTTTTTTTTTCCCCCTGTAACTATTTAATGACCGGCTTCTTCACCTAAACGGTGGAGAAATTCCTGTGCAGCAGGGACACTGGTCCAGCTGTTCCTGGCATCGTTCCCTGTTATCCGCACTGATTATTATCCGCACCACCAGCACCGAGTGAAGGTACAGAGGAGCAGGGCCCCGTTGAGCTGCTGCTGCCGCCTTTCAGAGCACGCAAAGTACGGAAAGACAAAATCCAAGCAAAAATAAATCCCCCCCCAGCGCTGCTCCCTGCACTTCCTCCCTGCGCGCTCCTCCGGATCCCGGCGCTGTCCCCCGGCCCCATTGGAAACGTGCAGTCTCCGCTGCCTTTGATCTACCTTGATGTGTGTGCAGCCCGAGCCTGCTCTGCTAAATGGCTGCTCTTGTGTCTGGAGCATCACAGGCCCTTTTGAATCTCTCAAACAAGCTGGAATCATTTTGATCTTTTGTGTGCAGCGCGTGCATTGTGTTGGGGCTGGGGAATAATCGCACGGGGGCAAACACGGGGGAGAATTAACTGTTACAGCAGCAGTCCTGCAAGAAGCTCCAAAAATAAAGCTTCAGCTGATTTTAATTAGGAAGATCAAACAGGAGATACGTGGGACATCACTGGGCCATCCAGTGAAATATAAGCCAATGTCAAGGTGCAGTTTGAAGCTCTGGCCTCGGTCACAACAGGACTCTCTGAAATGTCTGTGATTTGCTGCGTTTCGTTTAAAAACGTGGCAGCCAATACACAAGTGCCTAAAGTGGGGCGCTGCAAATATTCCACTATCGCGGAGGCATTTGTGAAGGAGACAAGAAAAAGCAGGGATGATTCCTTGCTCGCGTTACCCTCAGTCTTCAGTCAGAAGTTGGGATTGCGGCTGGAAAGCCACGTGCGAAGTTTCACACACTTGCAGCTACCAGCGGTGCAGCCACTTTTCCTTTTCACCCAGAGAAAGCTCCCACTGTTTAAGTCCCGTTTCTTCTCCAAAGGCTCGCGCTTTGCAGACAGAAATTCCCAGGTTATTAGACACAGACCAGGTTCCACCAAGGCAGAAGTGCCACTACCAAGCGACAGCTCTAGCAGAGTACTAACAGTGCTGTAACTCATCACTACCTTGTTCAGTAAAAACTTTTATGCTGTTGGGTTTCAAAGGTTTCTCCAACTTTCCTCTAGTGCGCCATCCCACTGCCTTTCCCTTTTATTCCGAGCAAAACCCCACACTGCCTCACACTCTCACTTCTCCTTCAAAGACATCCACTCGACAGGCTACCCAGAGAGGATTTGGAGCCGGAGCCTCTGGGCTGATCCTGCAACACGCTGAACGCCCCGAGCTCCTGCTCCCTTTGGCCAGATCTCCTGGCCCTCAGCACTTCCCAGGAGGTGCTCCAAGCATCCCAGGCTCAGCCCATAAAAACGCGCTCAAGAGGCTGCGCTGTTTTTCCCCGTGCGTGGAGCACAAAGGCGCTTGTTGCCGAGCTGCAGCTGGCGAGGTTCCTCCAGTGGATGCTGACACAGGAACCATTTCAAGTAGCTGAGGAGCAGATCAGGGGACAGCAGCCACCGCTTCCCCTCGGCCACATCCCGGCCTGCTGCTGGGAAGGGAGCGTGGGGTTCCTGGAATTTTCAGTTAGCTTCTCACAAAAGCCACGTGACAACTGAGTTTGTCCGTTCTGTCCCGCTTCTCTGCCTGGTTCAACCCCACAACAAACACCAGCGGGTCAGCGCTTTGGCTCCAGTGGTGAGGATCACCAGGGAGGACTGCCCAGGTCTCCAGGGCTTGGTCCTCCAGATCCAGCTGAAGGATCCATGGAGAAAGGATCACCATGGCTATAGGAAGACCTGAAGACCTTCCCGCCGCCACCCCAGCTTCCCATGAAGAGAAAGATCAAAGCTGGCAGGAGAGCGGGGAGAGAGAAGTTTGTGTGCTACCAAACACCATCCGTTCCCTGGGGTTCATCTCCCCAGGGCTTAATCCACCACGTGTGGAATGGGGTTCACTCCCCAGAGAGCCCAAAGCCAAACACAGCCATCCCCAGAGCGGGAGATGGGGACAGGGTGGCAGCAAAGGCTGGGCAGGAGAGCTGTCAGCACAGGGGAATGCCGGGCAGATACGGAAAATGGAGCGAGGACATCAGAAAGGCCGGAGGGGAAACGGCAGCTCCCCCAGGCCAAGCCTGGAAAATGCTGCAGGGAACAAATTCCGGGATCAGGTGCGCGGCATTAGGCAAAGCTGGCAGATGCAGCGGCACCTCTGCGTTGCGCAGCAGCTGCGCTCAGCGCTCAGCAGCCCCGGCCGCGGCAGCGCTCCCCCAGCAGTCGGAGCACACAATGGGCACAGACCTCCGCCGAGACATTTTCGGGGTATAAATGGAGCCAGGCCGGTTCCAGCGCCTCCACTAATCCCCCGCCGTGACCCTCCGATACCCATTTACACATTTGCTTCTTCCCTAAAATAATTCCAAACTGAACCCAGGCTCTGACAAAGAAGAAACCCAAACCAGTTTCACTTCAAAGGGCCTTTTAATCTCTCCATTTCCCTGATGAAACAGGCTTTTTGTATTGAAGATGCTGCAACAGTAAGAAATGAAAAAGCTCCAAGAAAATATTTTTTCCTCTGTGAAGAAAATTAATATTAAGAGGAAAATGCCAGCACAACAAGAACCAAGTTAATCAAGGGGGCTCTCTGGAAAACAGCAGAAAACGTTTACTGGGGCCCGAGTGTCTTTTTGCTAAAGCACCTGTTGAACTTCTGTGTTTTAGCGTCAAGCGAAAAAGACACCCAAAAAAAATTGGGATGTCCTAAATGCCAAGGGATTTCCCCACCCTGGAAAACCAAGTATCTACAGCACGTATTCTGCGCGGCGTTACACAGGCGGTATAAACTCAAAAGTGCATTCATCGTGCCAGGGCTGGAGTAGCAACACTGAATTTCAGTAATTACACTGCGAGAGGGATGACCCTTATGTTAGGATACAAAGATTTCTATCGAGCTGTGTCTAAGACCGGTCTCTGTTTAGATTCACCACGCTGGAGAAAAAAAACCCCCGCTGACACAAAGATGCATCACAGCGCTGCGAGGAAGCTGTGCAGGAGAGCAGGGGCAGTGCCAAAACCTCCACTGTTCCCTCTGTGCTCGGCCGGCAGATGTTGGTGCCTCTCCCCGCAAACCTGGCGGGGCGTCGCCACCCCAACTGCACTGCCTCTGCAGCAGCTGGGGGTGCAGGCAAAGGAAACAAAGCTCACGCGAACAGCTGGAACAGCGGAGAATCCCGCTGGAATTTCCAGTCAGCTTCTTACAGAAGCCCTTTGACAACTGGGAGCGCATCAGGGAGATAAAACCATCGGATCCTGGCTGGTTTCTGGGTGCGCTTCCCAGGAATCCGGGCCCAGGCGGTGCCACTTTCCCTGGAATTCCAAGGGAAATGCGTTTGTGCGTGCCCTGAGCGCTGCCAGCCCCAAAGCTCTGGGACGTCTCCTCAGAGCACAGCGGAGTTTTCGGTGTCGGGACCGGTTCGGGAAGGGGGGAGCAGGGGATGCGCAGAGCCCGAGTGCCCCCCGATGGCCAAAGCCGACGGGCCCGGGAATGATTAAGAGATGAATTCGACTCTGCCAACTTCTATTTGCATGTCACTACAGCTGTGTTGGGCAACGGGGCTGAAAAGCAGCCTTCAGAGACCCCCCCAGAGTCCTTCCAGCAGATTAATTAAAGTTTAAAACACTTTACACCGTGCTGGTGTCCTGACAAATCCAAAGCGGGCTTTGGTTCTCAGCTGATAACGCACCTTTAATCTCCAGATTATTTGGAAACGAGACGGCGCAAACAAGTCAAAGAAAAATAAAACGCTTGCATCCGAAATGGGGAATTCCCAGAAAGCGAGTGACCTCCACTGGCCGCATCCATCGCTACAGCCCCCCGGAATGCCACACACATCGCTGCCCACCCGCCTGCGCTCGCCGGCAGCCTCAGCCCTGACTTCTGATACCTTCTCCCCCCCGAGCACCGTGTAATTTAACGCCCCCTCTCCCGCTGAGGCGCCCTAACACCCCACCCAAAGGTGCACCTCTGTGTGCGTGCGTGGAAATATTGCCCCGGGGAAAGTAAAGGAGCCAGGGAAAAGCAGTTTTCTCGCTGGAGGCAGAGCAGGCGGCATTTGCGGGAGAAGAGGAAGCTCTGGCATGCACCGCCGAACAAAAGGGAACAAGTGGTCTTTACTCGGAGAGCAGCTTCCTATTAAGACTCACTCCGTCGTACATTATGCCTTTCATCCCCACTCAACCACAAAATGATTTTGCTGTAGGAAATACAATGGCAGAAAAAGATTTACATTGAAAGAATCTTTAATAATAAACTGTTGCAGATCTGCCTACTTCCCCATGATTTATAATACAATAAACATCGGATTCTATTAAGTCTCATGCACTGAAGACACGCACTGAAAACCCGAGTATGAAAGCCCTCAATTCTTCCCTTCTCCAGGCCCATAATAGTGAAACGAGCATGGATAAATGTGCTAAGAGTATCTCTTTGCATCTTTTATAGCTTGTGTGTATCAATCTGTAAAGCTTATTAAGAAAGTCATTGCTATGCAAAGCAGCACCCAATCTCTTTCTCTTGCTTTTCAACAGCGCGCAGTGTTTAGCCAATAGGGCCGGGCCCCGGCCCCTCATTCCGCATTCATAACATGCAACATTTGCACAATGTGTATCTCAAAGGCTGCTGAATAGAAAGCCTTAATACTCATGTAAACAACTGCAAACCAATTACTTAATGAATCAGGCCCACACATAATGAGGTGCCAGACAAAGAGCTATAAATGCATTTTTGCGCCCGAGCCTCTGCTTTAAAGTAAAATCCCTCAGCTGTAGTTTGGGCTTAACTGGCACATGATAATTATTGTCTGGGGGACATCAGAGGAGCCACGGTTTTTATTCCGGTCCGGCGGGGTCCGCGCCGAGGTCACTCATCAGCTCAGTGACAAAACGCGGCAAAGGAGAATTTATAAAGTGCCACGGCCGAGCTCGCAGGGATGTTTATTCTCAAGTAGTGGGTTTGAGACCACTTGTGAAAGCAATAAAGCCCGAGGAGTGGCTGCCGGGAGCGGAGCCGCAGCGCCGAGGAGCCGCGGCACGGCCCGGCTGCAAACAGCTCTGCCTCGTCCTCCTCCTGGCGCCGCGCTCCGGGCAGCCAGCGCCGAGGGCTGCTCCCAAACCCCGCCGCGGGAAGGCTGCGCTGGCTTTGGGCCGTTTACAGAAACTCACTCTTACGCTGGCTTAAGAGATTCATTACAGTGGTTTTCTAAAGCAGCAGCATCACGTATCCCCGGGCGAAGCGTGCTGCTGCTGAGCACCGAGAGGCCTGGAATTACAGACCGGAGGGAAGTATTTGAAATCTATTACAGATCGAAACTGGAGGAAAAGGAAAAATAAAAGGCCAAAAAGATGTACAGCATCTAACCAAGGCAGAAGTGGCTGCAGGCACGATTACACAGCAGTGCAGCAGCGATGGGGTTTAGCTTGGAGAGTTTTGATTTTAAATAAAAAATAGTTAATTTTAAATGACACATTTTCTTCAGCCGCAGTGATCCTGTAAGTAAGTTCTCAGGGCCCCACCCTGCTCTCCCTGCCGTCCCAGGCTTCAGGGAAGGGCTAAAATGTAACATTTCAAAAACACATCTACAGGAACACCCTTGCATTTCATAGCACAAGGCAGGATAACTTGGCTCATCATTCTCAAAGTTCCAGAAAATATAGAAAGAGAAAAAAATTGAACCTAAGACAGTAAGAATTAATCCCACACAAAAGCAGGAAGGCCAGTCATCGATGCTGGCTTACAGCTTGTATTTACTGCGCTTGAATTACAGAAATTCTACGATTTTAACAGCAGCTGCAGAATTGGAACTGGCCTCACCCACCGCGGCCTAAAAATCCGTGTCACGGACGCAGGAGGAGCTCATAACCTGAGGTGTTCCAAACCTGCAGTGTTTGATTACACAAACACCAACCTTAACCCCGCTCCAAGTAAAAAAAATAAATCGGGGGAGCTTTGGCCCTTTTCTGTCGCGGTTTCTCCCTCACGGGATCATTTCCAGTGCTACAGCTTTACCTGGAGAAGGGAGGAGCGCTTCCATCCGACGAGGAGCCGCTCTCCGAATGCCCTTCCAGGCTGTCACTTCCTTTGGGACTGTTGTGGCCGCGATCCCAACCTGTGTAGGAAAAACAGGGACTATGAACTTTCCAAGTTCCCATTTACATTAATCAGAAAGGTTGTTTTTGTTCTCCTTCCCCTTCAGTGTAGATTATTTTGGAATGTTACAGTTCTGTCAATATTATTTGATACCTCAGTTGTTTTCAGCTGTTCTCTTGAATTAGATAAATTATTAGGCAAACAAATAAACAAATTCTGTAAAATAACAAATTCAATAAAAATCGAATTAAACGCCTATCTTGAGATTTTTACCACTTAAACAGCCAAACACCCAACTATTTCAAAACCTTTTATCCACACTTTCCTTTCTTCCTTTTCCCCCTGCTCTGTGGATCTCATTTCCATTCTGTAAAGATTGATTTAAAAAAAAAAAAAAAAAGAAGAGGCAAATGGATCCATTCACTGGAGTCAGACAATTGCTCATCTTTGTATTCGCTTCCAAAGCACACGATGCTCAAGCACAAATCCCACTTTAAAAGGCTGCTTTGCATACATATTTTTTATATATATATATATGTTTTTTATCTATAGCACCGAAACGATAACCAAGCCCTGCTGTCACCAATGTCCCAGCCCAGGACAATTCAGTATTTCAGTCCACACTGGATTTTTCACTTCCTAACTGGCTGTGCACATTCCCAGCCCCTTCTGCACTTGGTTTGCAGCAGCACAAATCCTGCTCGGCCTCAGGTGTTTCCAGCAAAGACGTGCCAGAGCCTGCCCAGGAGGAAAGAGAAATCAAAAATGAGAGGCAAAAAAGAGAAAGGGGGTAAAAAAATAAAAGAATTACCCCCTCCTTCCCCATGATGTACCACAGCTCATGGTATTGCCTCTCCCAAAACCAGCGCTCAAGCTGCTGCCGCCTCTGCTTAAAGACGGATGAAGAATTTCCACCCAGAATTCACAACTCTAGAAAGACTCCGAGCTCTTTTAGGAACTTAAGTGTCCAACGTGAGCTGCTGGAGGGCGTCATCCAGCCGGACTTAAGTGCAGTGTCCAACCTGGCGCTGTCCCGAGGAACTTTCTCCATCCCAAACGTATCAAATGGTATCAAACAGAGCAAAAAGTTGGGCGAGACTTATTTAATGCCTTGATTGGTGCACTCCAAGCAGCACCTCGGGATCCTCAAAGGAGGACCTCACCGGGAAGGACACGTGGGCGTGGGGAAAGTGGTGGCAGGATTGTTGGCTCACTGAAGGCGGCCCAAGAAGGGGAGCAGATTCCAGCTTGCGCTCTTACACGTATGATATATATAAAGAAGGGCTAATTTTTTCTTCTTAAGAGGGCTTTTCCTCCTTTATTCCTGCCCTGGAGATTTTATACCCGGAGAGCAGCCGGGGGTGACGTTCCAGCTGTTGCAAAAGCAGAGCCCAACGAGTGGAGCAGTTACGCCATTTTTATTCAAATCCTCTACGGCCTTAACGCCTGCTCAAATCAAAGACACAAGTGAAGGGGAGAGAGAGGATCTGGTCGTGTTAAAGATTTAACAAACCTGCCCCTTCAATAAAATCAGCAATTTCCTACTCATAAATGAGACTCTTAAACAGTCATCCGGCAAAACAAGAAATAATGGGTTTTATCCTTTTTAATCTCACATTATTCGCCTACCTCAGGAACAGCTGAAGAGCTGAACAATCTCTTTTACGTGTCTTCCCCCGATAAAAACAAAGCATCCGTGGGGGAGCTGAGAAGGAGCCCAGATCTCCCCCTGTACCCTCACATAACCCGGTATCACAGGAGATTGCTGTTATCAGCCAGCTCCTCTCTGGGCAAGCCGTGCACCCGCTATGATCCCTTTAAAGCCCATTACCCACAGCCGGCCGCCCACAAGCTCCGGACAGGGCGTCAAAGAACCAACACAAATACTTCTGGAGTATTTACAGAACATTCAGGTAAATAAACGTTTTCGTTCTCTTTTTACGTAACAGAAGTAGAAGAAAAATAAACCAAAACTCCAGAAGCGTTCCCGAAGTGCCATCCTAAAGACTGCTTGGAAGTGCATCCACACAGCTCTCGCAGTGAAGTCCATCAAGCCCCGAAAGGCTTCTGGCGTTTCAAACCAACACTTTAAAAATGCAGCAACTACTGAAATAAAAACCACCCCAAATCTGTATCCCTTAAGCTCAGAAAAAGTCATACAGCAAAATAATCATGTACGGATGGACATCAAATACCAGTTCATCTAAAAACCCCTCAAAACAAGTTGTTTGAGCCCAAAAGCCAATACACAGAGATGTGGCTTCTATTTTAGGCCCAGAACGATTCCAGAGCCCCGGGGCCACAGCAAATGGTGATGATAAAAGGGAACGAGCAGCTGCCTGGCAGGGAGAGGAGGGGAGGGGAACAAGGAGCCCGCAGAAGATCACGGGCTGAGGATGAATCGTGTCTGAAAGGAGCAGCTTGGCTTTCAAGTGAGGTGTGAGAAGCCCCTCTCCTGGAGACAGAGGAACAGCACAGACAGCTCCCTCACAAGGGACCGGTTGGGACTGGAGTTACTGGGTTTGCCTGAGGAGCTTCTCGGCATTTTTACACGTAGGAAGCATTAGAAATTGCACGTCTGCTCGGTGAGAGAGCCAGGTGAGAGGTCGGGAAGTCTCAGTGACGGCACCGGCTGGAGGGAGCCACCGTTATCAGGCAGCTCTGGTACAGGAGGCGGAGGAGGCTCCTGGCTGGCACAGGCACGGCTCCCATCCGGCAGGGATCTGCCCACGCTTATTCTAATGATCCCCAGTCCATCACTCACGGAAAGAATCAAACCGGCAAGCTCTGTAGTTGGCCATATAATTACTGGATCTTCCCCACGGAGACTGACCCCGGTAGCACCGACAGCGGGCCCCGGCGGGCTCAAGGAGAGGATATTCACACGGGGTAAATGCGGAACATGATTACAAGGAATTAAAGAGGCGCTGCTGCTCCCCACCTTTGTTTCTGCCAACGTGAGCGTGGACCCTGTGATCTGACGTTTAATCTGCGCTCAGCGCGAGCGGCTAAATTTTCTCCCTCTGAAGCCGCCCCCGGCACTGAGCCCCGGGGTGTGATTATATAACCCAGCCAGTGCTGGGCCCGAGGTTAATATGCAGCCACCCCTTCCACCTGTAATGGGAATCTTTCTTCCCCGCTCTCATCTTCACTCCAGCCTGTGACTTCTGGATGCGAACACGCCGTAATGAAACCGTTTCAAAGCGGCAGCCATCAGACTGGTTTGCTTGCTTTTAAGCCCTACTCCCTTTAATTTCCCACTTTTGTTATCTCTTGTTTATTGATCTAAACTATCCATTACTGCTCTCAAAAGCAGCGCCCACTGGGAACTTGCCACCCTGCCTCTGTAGCTTCCTCACAGAAGGACAAGCCAACCAAATGCGTCGAGGTACTGAAGACCCGATGGATTTGGGAAACAAACGACCCGCAGCAAGGCCCGGCGGCGGCGTGTGCCGGACCCGCTGCAGGAAATCAGCTTCAATCAAAGCGTGCTCGCCTCTGCACAGAAGGGTGGCGCGGATTTCGGAGCCTGGAGCGGCCTGTTTGCATTTGCTGTGCACAGAGCACGGCAGCCTAATTGCCTGCTGCTGCCAGACTCCGATGGAAGGGGTGCTCCAGGAGCAGAGCGAGCGAGCTGCCGTCACTGGAATAACGTATTCCCTCCTTGTGTGAAGGAATGAGCTGGGCTCTCCCAGACACCGGCACCTCCCAAGCTGGGAAATGGCCCCGCACACCTTGCCCACTTTCATTTTGGCAACTCCTTCTGCGGTCCGGCTTTGTCACAAAAGGCAGCAAAGACACCCCCCAGTTCCTGAACGGGAGACGTTTCGTAAACGCGCACACAGAACCCACAGATCCATTTTATGGCGGCCACAGGGCTTGGCCTTCTCCTGTCCCGCAGAAAAACCCGCCACCACAGGCACCACTTAGTTTGGGAAGTAACCAGAATCTCAAGGGATACTGAGATATTTAGGAAAATCCCCCAAATCCATTAGAAATGCACACTGATCTGCCAGCGGCCATGGCACAGTCCCCTGGGGATTTGGGGGGACACCCCTATGTCCAGAGCAGGCACCTGGAGTGGCAGCCAGAGCTGGAACACCCATTACCTGGTTCTCTCCCCTGCCTTCCTTCCCCGCCGTTGGTCGGGATCGACGGCAGGCTGAGCAAGGATTCATCACTCTGGACAGGTGACCCATCCCCACGCTCTCCTGGAAGGGCCTCTCCCAGCACCGGCACAGCCTGAGATTCAAAACAGAAACAGCCACAGCTCCATTATCCTCCCCCTCGAGTTTTCCAACACGCATTTAGGCTGATCCACACCCCCCGGGGCAATCTGCTTTCAAGGTGTTTCTCTTGGATGTTTCTCATTACCTTACTTCTAGGGTGTTCCTCTGGGCCTTGTTTTGGGACAGAAAATATGGACTTGAGTCTGTAAAATCTACCCAGTGCTCTGCCCTAACTCTCTCACCGCTTAGTAAAACAATTGTTTAACAACACGGGAAGAGGCTGAGGTGCTCGCAGCCTCTGGAACGCCATTTTTATTTATTTATTCAAATAGTTGGCTATAACCTTTTGCATTAGCTTAGAGAAACCACGAGTGTGCCACCATTTATAAAGTGCTCTGTGCGTTCGGCACCAAGCCTCACTCTGCTTAAAAGAAAGTAAAAATGCATCATTCATGATAAAAAATCACACAGAAAGACAAAGACAGGAGCCTCGTGATGGTTTGCACCAGAGCAAAGGGGTGAGCTCATTCCAGTGCCTGACTGCTGTGGAGGGTGGGGACCTTAAAAAGCCCCTTTTCCTGTGGGATGAAGCACTGGACATATTTCCCTGAGGCCCCAGGGCTGATTAGCCACAGACTGCCCGTCCTTGCCCTGACAGCCACACCGCGCCAGGGCACAGCCGTAGCGGCGCAGAGGGGTCTCCAGCGTCCCCGATTTACCCACCGTGTCAGTGCCCACCTGGCCGTCCTGCGCCTCCTCTCCCGAAGCCAGGAGCTGCTCAAACATCTCGGCCACCCTCTCCGGGAGCCGAACGTGGCGCTGCTTCAGGAACAAGCCGTGGTGCCTCAGGCGAGTCCGCAGCGCGTCCGTGTCCCTGAGGAACAAACCGGCACCGTCAGGGGGGGTCGGCACGTGCTGAAAAAGCCACCACCCATTCGGGCCTTAATTCCCACCTTCTCCTTAAAAAATGTTCAAAGCGGAAAATGTAAGAAGCCCCTTGTGAGTTCTGCTAATGTGGGGAAGATGGGCGGCGGTGACCATCATCATCATCACCACCACCACCACCACCACGATGCCTGCCCTGTCCTGAGGCTCAGGATCCAAAGACACAACCCTGGTGTCAGCACCGTGGCCTCACTCACTCCCCGGGGCACAGCCAGGCACCCACTGCCCCAGGCTTGTATTTCGCTCAGAAAGAATAAAAAGGGAAAAGGAAAAAAAAAAAAAAAGGTGTCTTTTAACGTAGAAAATCTCAATCCTGCAACCCTTTTGTTTGCCAAAGATGTTTGTTTTTCCTGTTGCTCCAGTGAAGTTTCAGAGGAGTGAATTCCAATTAACTCCACAAGTGTTAGTCCCTAAGAAACCATTGAGGAGGCACAAGGAGATATTGGTGCTCGCAGCCGTATCAGCCTCGCAGGAGAGGCGGGTACCGGCACGGAGACCCTTCTGCAGCGCTCACAAGTGCCCCGATCCTGCCAGCACTTGAGCACTGAGGAGCCTGCGACGGGGAGGGAGGTCTAGACAGAAGCTCAGCAAGACAGAATGGAAATTGGTTTCATTCCTGGGTTAAAGAGACCTAAAAAACAACCTAATTCTCACTTGTCCTTGTGGCATATGCACGGGAAAAAAAAAACACATTTTGAATAACTGCGCTTTGTTGTATTCAAAGGCCACGTGTGTCTTCTGTCTCACACAAAATAATTTCCTTCTCAAAATTACATTTCCCCTCCTTACGTGCCAAAGACTCGTTGCAGATCCCAGGAATGACTGGCTGAGAGGTGTCTGGAGCTCCTGCAATTCCCCGCCTGCCGGAGGGGCCTGGGGTGGGAGGCACTGCGGACCGGATGGGCTGGGGGGACCCTGGGCTGCCCTGCGGAGCAGGAGTCCCCACTGGGGAACGGGAGGGAAATAATTTAACTCCTGAACGCTCCCATTCCGAGTGCCACGAGGCGCGGGCCCGGCTGCCTCGGCGCCAGAGGGGCAGAGAGAAGGACGTTCCTCACCCCCAGAGGGTTCTGCGTCTCCCGTACCTGGTGTGCTCCTCGTGCCCCGCTCCGCCCGCGGCCCCGCCGCTGCTCTCCGGCGGGAGGCTCCCGCTCTGCGTGCGCCGGGACACGACCAGGAGCTGCCGGAGCACCACGGCCTCGATCACCTCGAGGTCGCCGTGAGTCAGCTCGCCGACCTCACCGTGAGCACTGCAATGCAAAGCAGGGGCGAGGGGCCCCGTGAGCACAGCCCATCCCGGGCTGGAGACGGGACAGCCAGGGGGACAAACATCCGTGGTGCCCTGTGACAGATGTGGGACGGGACAGGGAGGTCACGCTCAGCACTTGGAACGTGCCAGCTGCAGCCTCCCACGGAGAGGGAAGCTGGGCACAACCCCTCCAGTGGCAGGCCGGGGGGCAGGCCTGTTTGGGGCCGCTCTTCCTAATTCCCGAGGAATCCTCCAACCATCAGGCGCCCACAAGAATCTCAGTCTGTGGAGGCTGTGCATCACCGTCAGTGAAGTCACCAGCCATTCCCAGTTCTTGTACCTCGGGGCCCGGAGGCTGAGGAGGGACAGCGAGGTCGCTCTGCCCCTGGTTTTGACAACACCCCAGTTCTGGTGATTCCCTTTGCTCTCTTACTGTATTTACTCCGTTTTTCTGGCACGGGCCACTTGCCACCCGGGCTCCACTCACTCACCTGGGCAGCTCCGCTGTCCCCGAGGGCTGGCCCTGGTACAGCGCCCGGTGCTGGGGGCTCGTGGTTTCCACCAGGTCCTCCAGGAGCTGCAGCGCACGGCAGAGCTCCGAGAGCTCGGCCAGCATCCCGCCGGGCCTGCGGACGGACAGACAGTGACCCGAGGGGGGACGGGGCTTGCCAGTGCATTCCCATCGCACCCCCTGGGAAAACAAGCAGCCTCCTTTGAGCTTTCCAAAGCAAACAGCAAAAACCACATTTCCGAGCTCTGTAGNGGGGGGGGGGGAGGAGAAAAAAAGCACACGAGCAAACAAACCATCCAAAAATCAGCCCGGGCTGAGCCGCCGCATGGAAATTACCCCTGCGCCCAGCACTTTAATTCCTTCACCTCCACAAGCGAAACAAATCCGGTGACCACCTACAGGTATGGGGAGAGCCCTGGGACCTCAGAAGGGTTTTGATGAGGCTGCACCTCTATAATGATGCAAATGAGGACTTAACCACTGAAACAATGCCGCGGGCTAATCCCGGGACAGAGGTGTAAATGGCTATTCAGGTCCCCGCTGCCGCTTTGTGGGGCTCCCAGCCCAGGTCTCGGCCAGCAGTGAACACCCCAGCTGGGGCAAAAGAGAGTTTTCTTTCTTTCTTTTCCCCGCATGCAGGAGCTGACATGTTTCCACAGTTAACCCAGGCCTCCTCTGCCTCCAGGGAGAAGAGCCGTGCACAAAAACTCGCAGCATTTGCACGCTCGTGCTGAGCTGTGCCCAAAGCCGTGTTTTCCCTCCGAGTGTTGGGCAACAGCGAACAATTAAGTGGGGGCTGCTGCGCCTTTAGTCGAGTTTCCTAGACATTTAATAAGCAAAACAATGCCAGGGAGATCACATAGGCAGTTAAACAGTGCTTTCTCTTTTCCCCCCCGGCCTTACAAACCCTGTATTCCAGCGGCCGGCTCGTTTCCCATTGTTTTCCTCCCGCTGGGTGGTCCTTCCAGGGTGCCACTCGAGAGGGATACAATAATAAAAAGGGAAGGGGAAGGAAGGGACACCAACATAAAGAAAAACAAAATGTATGACAATCTGCAGCAGGCTACGGATCAGAGGTCAGCAAACAAGAGGTCCTTCTCTTTTACAGGTTGCTTCCTGGAAACAGTCTGATTAAGCTGACAGCTTGAATTATGTGTTACATTTTGTAATGCACAATCCATCTGTGCT
Source organism: Rhagologus leucostigma (assembly GCA_013397725.1). Lineage (NCBI taxonomy): Eukaryota > Metazoa > Chordata > Aves > Passeriformes > Rhagologus > Rhagologus leucostigma. The sequence continues at coordinate 186,595 of VZTD01000828.1, read as the reverse complement.
AAGTCCTCCTCAATGCAGCTGAAGCAGCACAGGCATAAGCTCTGCCTTTTTCCACCCCCTCAGCTCAGGCCTTAAAATAGTCATCATCTTTCTCCACACTAATTCTCAGAGACCCTCTCCCCCCGCCTCCCGCCCCCCGGGTTTAAGCCCTCAAAGAAAGGGCTGGGTGCTGCAGGGAATGGTAAGAGGACACGGAGCCTTTCCCCTCGCATCAGCAGCTCCAAGGGAGGGGAGACCGGCAGCCTCGAGAAGCGCAGCGAGCCCCCGTGTGCCGGGGAGGGGGGGCCGCTGGCAGAAACCCCTCCCAGGCTCTTCCCGTGGGGCGGGGTGTGAGAAGGCAGGAGCGCGGCCTGCAGCCGCCGGACACCGACGCTACTGCCCAACAATCACCGGTTCTAATAACTGAGGCAGCAAAGCTGCAGCACCCTCCTGTGACCTGCAACCAGGTGCAAACATTCTGCTGAACCACCTTTCCCAACAACATCTCCCTTCCTCGGTGGCCAACACCTCCCCGCAGGGAAAAAACGCAAAACTCCTTAAAAAGCACAGAGTGGCATCTCTGCAGTAAGACAGGAGAGGCATTTGCTCCAAAAGATGGAAACTTGTGGCTTCCTGGCACACAGCAAGGATTAGCTTTGCCTCTGGAGTCAGCCACGGTCTCTGCTCCTTTCAACACCATCCCTTGTACTCGTTTCAGATAATTCACCAGAAGTGTACGAACAGTGCTTCCTTCCGATGCCACAGCGGCACTGCTGCAGTGGGACAGTCCAAGCTACAGATGTGTCAACTTAAGGCAACGAATACACAGAATTTGGGAAACTGCAGCACATTTCTTCAGCCAGCACGGGAATTTCGCAAGAGAAAACCACGGGGGCTGGAGGGACATCGCATGTTGCGACTCCGTGGTGTGACAGAGCAAAGGAAGCTGCATTCCCGTAGTTTGTGTAACTTGTACAATTGAAATTCACGTGCTCATCATTTGCAAGCTTTTCCACAAGATTTTTGGCTCGTTAATTTTGCAAGGGCTCGGGTGTGCACGCTGCATTCCAGGTGCCTTGGAAAGCCCACCTGGCCGTGAGCACAACAAGGGAACGGCTGCTCCTCCGCTCCTGCCCGTTGATCTGCCTTTTCCTTTTCAGGTAAAGCAAATTAAAATCTGTATCTTTTCTGCAGCACCAGCAAGCAGTGGTGATCCCACTTCCACGGCCTTGAGAAGCGGAGGCATTCAGCTTGGTATAATGGGAGGAGAGCTCTGCGCCGCGGCTCCAGCCGTGCCCCGGGGACAATGCAGGCGCTCAAACCTTGTGTATAATTTCCCCGGGCCTCGAGAGCTGCTCCAGGCGCCGCACAGCGAGGCGAGGCCTCGCCGGGGAGGGAACACAAGGTTAAACTGCCGGCGCTCAGCTCTGACTCCTCTCGCAGAGACGGGCGAGCGCGGTGCTCTCCCCGCTCTGCTGTGATTAACAGGTGGGATACAAAGGGAAAACTGGGGGGAAGCTATTTACATGTAAATCAGAGGATGTTTCCATAGCAAGCAACGGCCCGATGCAAATGGAAAGGATAAAGTTACAGAAGTGTCTGCTGCTGGACCCCACTCCTGCTCAGGTGTCATCTGGTAAAACCCAAACCAGTACAGAGTCAGCACCACCCCGACAAAGCGCCCAGGAACAGGGGGGGAGAACAGGCATTAACCAGATTCAAACACTCAGAACAACCAGGACGGGAAAACCCAACCAGCTGGCAAAAGAGGAGAATTCATTCTGCAGGAGCACTTGTTCTCCAGGGGTAAATAAAAGCACTGTTTCCTTTGCACGATGTCCCTCCAGGGTGACCTGGGTCAGCCCCGGGGACCATCTCACGGTGGGCACTGCCCTGCCGGCACAGGGATGCACGTCCCTGTCTCATGAGGGCGTTGCGGGGCCGAAAATCCGGCTGGGATGGATTTACAGCGCTTGTTGGCCACGAAATCCACTGCTGCCACTGTCACCCGGCAGCAGAGGACAGGCCCTGCGTCTGCAGCGCACTGCCCTCGCTCTCTCCGACTCCAGTTCCAAACAACGTGCTCAAACAGCCCAACCCCCTGCAAGTTTTACCAAATAAGTCACCGGAGTAAGATTTGTGCACATTTAAAGAACATCATCTGCATTTTAACAACAAATCCTTCACTTGCCAGCTCCGACCCCAGGGAGGTGCCCGAAGCCCCTGAACGCCCAGCACAGGCACAAGGTACCAAGGGACAGGGGATAACTTTGTGTGAGCTCTGGTGCCCTGACCAGCACAGCTGATCCAGGAAACAGGGAAGTGGTACCTGCACGGTGCTGAGCTGTCCAAGGGCTCCTCCAGGGCCGCGGGAGAGCTCGGGGGTGGCAGCAGGGAGCCCTCCGGAGCCTGGGCATCCCTGCCCTGCTCCTGCCGCCTGTCGGGAACGCTCGGCTTCGCCTCCTCCTCGGCTCCGGCAGGGACCGGGAGCTCGGCACTGCTCCCCTCCCTTTGGGGCCAGCAGCTGCTCAGGCCAGGCTTTGCCCCTGTAATAACAACAGAAAATAATGCATCAAAGATAGAAAACCAGTAATCATTCTTCTCAAAACATTAGCATGACCACGGAGTAGATCATAGTGTAGGGCATGAAACCAAGCTTACCCACACTATTCACCCTGTGTGAGGGAGCATCCCTCCATCCATCCATCCATCCATCCATCCATCCATCCATCCATCCATCCATCCCTCCATTCCCCTTGCTTGTGGGCTTCCCTGCCCACAGCCCCTGTCCTTCCATGCTCCTCTCACAAGGGGGAGTCCAGGCAGGCTGCAGCCTTTGGGGTTTGGGAACAGACCTGGCATTCCTCAAAATCACCCCGGCACAGAGACCAGCTACCTGACCAAATCAGCCCTGGAGGCATCAAACAGAGCAGCCAGAAAAAAAAACTCTTAGGCTAAAAAAAGTGCACCCCAAGAGGCTCCTACTGCACCCATTTTTGAAACCTTTCAGCAGGAATTCACGCTCGCCTGGGGGCTCTGAGAGGAGAACGTGGGCTGAACTGGGATGACACAGACGTGCTGCTCGGCTTCTCACAGACTGCCAAGAGTTAATGGACCAGCCAGTGCTGTAACAAACCGGGATTGCTACAGAAATGCCCAGTTTTCCATAGAATTCACCTTAGGTTTAAATTAACCAGCTCCCACACAGCCCCCAGCATTCCTGCTTGGCTCTGTCATGGAGTTTCACTGGGCCTCAATCACCCCAGGTTTGTGCCCCACAGGAGCTGCACCAGGGCCTTGTGTCCGAATTTGTGGAGCAGGGATGTGCAACGAACCCAATTCCTTTGCCCGCTGGGAAATGGGGACGCAGCAGAATCGAGGGGTTTTCCAAACCCGCCCACACTGCCAAATCCCACTTTGGAAATGGATCAGCTACCGTGCACCAGCTCTGAGGGAGAACGGAATCAGCCTGAACCAGAAGTGACTCCTCTGGTGAAGCAGGTTCACATTAAACCTCTCCAGATGAGGCTCAGACCGCGCCAGGGCCTCCGTGGGCACGGCAGTGAGGAAATCTTCCCTCACAGTGCCCCCGACCAGCGCGCCCTTCCCTGTCCCAGTGAGCGGCCTGGGGCGAAACAGAGTCGAAAGGAAGAAAGAAACAAAGAGAGAAAAAGGAATAAGGGCCACCACACTCCAAGCCCAGTGCCAGAGGTGCAGCAGAAACAGCACACGGGCATGGCTCTGGCTGGGGCGGGGGCACACAGGGACGCACCCCACTGCCATACCTGGGACGCCTCCCTGCCGCTGTCCCTGCCCGGGGGGCGCTGCTTTGGCACCAGAAGCTGAGGTGAGCTGCTCGGAGCCTTCCTCACTGGCAGCCAGGTCCCCGTGCCCTGCTGCTCCCTCCTCACTGTCTCCAGCAGCGCTCCCGGTCTCGGGACCGGGCCCCTCAGGGGACGGGGAGCGCTCGGCGGGGTCCTGCTGGGAGCCCAAGCCTGCCGTGGCCGAGGCAGCTGATGTGGGGCAGCCCAGCAAGGCTGCTGCTGGATGGCCCAGTCCTCCTGGCTCGGCTCTACCGGTGCCAATTCCCGCCTGTTCTCCAGCCTGCAGCACCTGAAACACACGGAGGGACACGGCTGAAGGAGGCAAACAGGGCGCAAACTGCGTGTGGCACGTGGAGCTTCTCGAGGGTGGCACGCGGGGCTTCTCTGAAGAGAAAAGTGTCACAGAATTCAAGGGTCTGCTGTGGCATTGATATTGCACAACCCCTGGCACACATTCCGTGCACCCCAGTGTGAAATGAGGGCCCAGGCCTCAGCTAAAGCTCCACGAGCCAAAGCACTCAGTGGCAGAAGCTCCCCGCACCCCCAGCCTGGCCCAAAGGGACCCGAACACACCAAGGACTCAAACCCATCTAGAAGGTGACTGGATTTTACAAAGGGCCAAACCTTCGACATTAGGATCGTACACAGACCCTGGAGGCCCTGGGCCAAAGCACAGCATTTAGAGCTGCCCACAAGGCCACAGATCCCGGAGGGACCATTGTGCTCCATGTGTGAACGGCTCCACAGATCCAGCTTCCCTCACATCACGGAAGAAGGCAAAACTCGGTTTCACTGTCTCCCTCCTGCTCCTCCCATGGCAGTGACATCGCCTTTCCCACCAGGTGACGTGGGGCACGGAGCAGACGGGTTTTAAATGGCACTTTCCTACAAGGACTGTTGAACTCGCACAAAGCCAGCTCCAGGAGCACAACCACTCCGCTGCTAAATCCCGGTGTTTCAATACTTGCCTCTCTTCCTTTGCAAGCCTACTCAATCAGGACAATTTAGGAGGAGTGGCCGCTGCCACCGTGACTGCTGCAGGGTCACCGCCAGTTTATGCAAAGCCAAAATTAGACATCGTAATGCCACTGTTCACACTAAGCAGGGCTTCCTCCCCAGCCCCAAATCCCAGCAGGACAATTTACAGTCACCTCCACACCTCTCCCCTCTCTTTCACTGCCTGACCTCTTCCTCCTGCACAAAGTCAGCTGCCGAGCCCAGCTGAACGGAAACAAAGGCATCTTGTCTGGTCTGCGACCAAGGTTCCTCAAAAAAGCTCAAATTCCAAGTAACAAGGAGCAGAACAAAAAGCCATGAAGTCATTTTAAGTAGCAGTAAAGGTCTGCCACTCAGATTAAGTTCACAGCTTATTCCATCAGCACTGCTCTCAGGTTCCTCCTAATTACTCCTCGGGTGTTGGATTTGGTGCTTTCTAAAGCCTCCTGCCAGTCCCGCGTGGCTTTGGCGGCTCCTGGATGCAGTGTTCCAACACAAACGGATTTCGAACAGGCACAAGCACAGCACACATCCCTAACGATCCCTCTCCCAGCGAAGGGGCTCTGCCACCCACGCGTGTTCCTGGGAGGTTCCAGCACGCCCGAGTCCAAAATCTTCCGAAGGCTCCAAGGAAGTGCATCACAGCACAGAGGATCCGGGAGCCTGGGCTGTGCAGCTCTGCCAGCCGGGAGGGAGCTCTTCAGTGTGGGACTTCTGAGCTCAAGGACTCTGCTGGGAACTGGGAGCCCGAAAGGGCACGTACCCCGTGGCTCAGGAACGTGCCGGACATTCCTGACGGTGTTCGAGCACTGCGATACTGCCCGTCTGTAGAGGGCTGGTTCTGGGATTGTCCTTCTGGGTCCCCAGGGCCCAGAGATGACCCCCCCCAAGATGTCACTGAGGGGGTTTATCACACAGTCACTGCATCCCAACCAGCCCGAAGGAAGCCATCCCAATCCCAGTTCCACGAGCTGTACCCCGGACATCCCACGTGCTGACCGCACACTCTCTGTGACTGACTCGGTGCCACATCACTGAGAACAAACTCCTGTGTTTTGGACAGAAGAACCAGCAGATTTGAAGTGAAAAAACACCCAGAGTTAAGAGCTGAAACACAGCCCAGGGACGTGGCAAAAGATGCACAATGTAGCTGAAGTTACCTCTGTATCTTAGGAGGGAGATGAGGAGGAGGAGGAAGAGGACAGGGGATAAAGGAGCCCACGATCAACTCCATCCTTATAAGCAAAATGACATTTCTGGGTACACACCACACTCTCGTACTGTCCAAAACCTGCCCATGGTTTTTAAACCCCCCCAAGTCGCACCACAAGCCTTTGATGCTCTAGCATTGATGTCAACTCTTCCATCGGACGGAAATCCCGTCTCCCGCACCGCCTGCCCCAACTGGACAGCTCACATTCCGAAATAAACTCACCTTTCCCCACAGCGCCTCCCAGCTCAAACCGCAGTTTGCACCCTGCCACAGGCCCGCCTATATAGGTCAAGGCTGCTCGGGTTCACTGCCTTGTATATTACAGCTTAAAGAATGCTCTAAATTCAAGGTTTTTAACTTTTTAATCTATGGGGAAAACTTCCTATAAACTCAGATTAACGGCTGCTAATGCACTGAAGAAAGGAAACCAAAAACCTTCCTCCTACTATAAAAACAAAATAGTGTGGCCTCTGTTTCTTTTCTGATAAGAGTCTTAAATACCAAACATTTAACTGCATAATAACATTCCCTGGCAGCCAGCAGCCTGCTTAGCAGATACATAAAGCAGGTAAAAGGGGAAAAAGTTAATTTCTTGGCTGAATGATTCCATCGGTAGCTATAGGGCAAACTAGAAAGTCTTTTAGTAAAGTAGCAGTTGATTCTTCTATCAATCTGCAGCACACACACTCTTCCAAGGAATGCATTAAATATGAAAATCATATCCCGTTATCATCTGTTCCCAGCTTTCAGCCCAGTAAGCTTTCCTTAATGAATGCTGTAGCCTAAGGGACGCGCGTGCCGCCGGCTCCTCGGAATAATGGAGTGATGCTCCCGTCCTGCCTATTCCGGCGCCGGCTGGCTGAGGGGCTTCCGCACACAGTCACAAGTGACTACTCTTGCCAGCATGCTCCAAGTTATTACAAGATGTTTTTAGACATTTCATCTAAAAGAGCTTTGCTGCTTTTAGTGGAGAAAACAGCTCTGGTCTTGAACTGTATCATTTATATGGAGATAGGAGGAGGGATTAGGAGCCTGCATTACTGCAGATATATGGCAGCAGATATTTAAGTATTCCTTGTCAGTCTTTTTGTCTGTTCCTTAGATATGCAATCTCCTTCTGCTCCTTCTGAGGAAAGGTCAACACACACGAAATTACAAACACAGCACACGGCTCCTTGGCTGCGGTTCTGCAAACACCCCTCGTTAGGAGCATTTCCTCCTCGGTCACGACCATCTCCACGCCGCCCAGCGCAGGAATTACAAAAGCCAACAGGAAGACGTGCGTAAACAGTCGGAGTTTTTTTTAATTCCTGCCCTTTGGATGAAATAATTGCACTTTTTACCCAGGCGATCCCCCTTCTCTCAGGCACTACACACGACCGCGCGCGGCGCGTGCCAGCGCCGCAACCCCCGCGGAAAGGCTGCGCAGCTCCGAGGAGAGCACGGCGCTGGAATAAAGCCCGTTTCCCCCCCCATTACCTGCTCGCTGGATCCTTCCTCCTTGTCACCTCCTGCTGACGAGCTGCCCTCTTGAAGGGATAACAGGTTTTTAATTTCCCTTCCGTACCATTCCTAAACGGGAACAAATCCGTCACACAAAACTGGAGGCCGAACAACCGCCCCCCCTCCCCACAAACCCAAGAGACGCCACTTCGCGAAACGCGTGCCTTTCAATGCAACGTCCCCGCAGCCTTTCTAACTCAGACTACGTTTAACAGCAGAGATCTCATTTTCTCCTCATTTTTCCGCTCCCCTGCCCAAGCAGCGTGGCCTGTGCACAACCTGCTGCAGGGCTTTCGCACGCATTTATTCATCCCCGTCACTGAGAATCCTAAGGAACAGCAATAACTTGTTGGCTCGTGCTTATTGCATCCCAACCGGCACCTGCAACACCGAATTACTGCTGCCGCCTCCGGACGACGACTCGGCCAGCGCTTTAGGGACGAAACGAGCTCCACAGCGTGTTTTCCACGCCCCATCCCGCAACTGGCCGGGCTGTTGCGAGGAACAATCCCCGGCAGACGTTGCAGAGAGCAGCCCGGCAGGGAAGGCTCCGTGCCGGCCGCTCCGGGCCCGGCTCTCCGCACTCCAGGGTTTAACGGAGCGGCGGTACCGCGCTGGGAGCGGGGCTGGGCACCGCCTGCAATTAATGCTGCGTGCTCCTAATTGCAGCCCCCAGCAGCACATCGGGGAGGCCTGGAAAGCACTCCAGGAGCTGAGCTGCGGCAGGGAACAGGCGTGGGAATAAACCCTTCGCACAACTAACTCGCCCGCCCCTGCCCTTCGCCCCGGTGGCGCGCTCGGCTCCCAGGTAGGAGGCTGCCAGGGACGCCGAGAACGGGGAGTTTTAAGGAACAAAACCTCACCATGTGAGGGGTCAAGGTGCTCAAAAGAAACCCAAATGTAACTCCTGGATTTTGCTGAAAGCCGAAGCGAATTTATTTATACTCCTAAAAATTACTGACCAAACACAAGGGAGCACAAGTGCATCTTTCAGAAACAAAAGGAGTTTTGTGAGCTACAGCCACATAATAAATGTGCACAGAGTTGTGATAAAGCGCTCCTAAAGGGCATTCTCTGTGGAAAAAAAGGAGAGACAACAGCAATAACTTCTTCCTGTGTACTCCCATGATAGATTAAACGATTGCACGCTCCATAACTCTCCTGCTTTCCATAACTAACGCGGAGGAGATGTCATTCGTTCAGCAGCTCCGAAAAGTAACCGTAACTTGGCAAAGGTAAAATGGACGGCACGGGAACATCAAAATGGGCGGACTGAACGAAAACCCCACGTGCAGCTCGACCTGTGGCGCTGTGACTGGGACTCACGGCAGGTGTCAGAGCCACCAGCCCTGACACTGGGCAGACCGGGGAGCCGAGAAAGAAGGAAAACCTCTTCGAACCAGCAGGGGAAAGCTGGCACGGCAGCACAGCCCCGCTCCTGCTCTGCTTCAAGTAACAACTGAAAATCAGGGGCAGGGCATCATGCACCCCAGGGACAGGCTCCGAACTCTGGGCTGCTGCACTGCAGCCAGGAAAAGATGCTCTGGGAACGTCACCAGATCCAACAGGCGCTACCTGGGCTATTGCTGTGTGAGGAATAAACACGGCCAAACGCTTCTGAGGAGTGCCACTGCTCTTGGAGAGCAGGAACGAACGCATCTGCCTCCCGGACTGCGCTCCCCCAAAAACCTGGCTCCACGCATCGGGGGCACGAGCAGACGCCGCAATTCCATTTTCAAAAATCTGGAATCATCACTTTGCAACATCCCAAACTGAACTTCAGGGAACAGCACGACAACACAATAATAACAATAATAGTAATAATGCGATTCAAGAAACCCTCAGGGCTTGGCCTTTTCTCACAGCAATCTGTTGGACCTGAGGTACTTCAGACCTGCCTGTTCCACAACCTGAGACAGGGACCCTGACGGAGTTTGCTCCCAGCTCTAGGACACACCAAGAGATTCCTGCATAACAACAGCAAACACCCACGATCAAGTCTTATAGAAAGTTACTTCCATCTTCCGAATGCTCTCCCAGCCCGCGGTTTCCATGTGAGCCTGCAGCTGCAGGAGCTCCCGGCGCAGGGCCCGGTTCCGGCGCAGGGCCAGCTGCTGCCGCGCCGACACCGCCGCCAGGTGCCTCTGCAGCTTCAGGTGCTTCAGTCTCACCCTGCGGGGCAAAGAACGGGCCCTTAAAGGTGCGAAAATAAACCAAAAGCATCCGTCACAACCGCCCCGACCCAGACACACAGGCCCCAACACTGAGGGGGAGCCGCCCCACACCCCGAATAGGAGGAGACTCGTTCTTCTGCACACCTATATTTGTATAAATATAAATACGTGCCCCTTCCCTGCAGATTTACACAGGGGCTTTGGTGTTCCAAAAGGCTAAACACATTAAACATCTCCTGTAACCGTGTTTTAAATGGATTACGTTCTAGTCACTCCTATCCCATTAAATCAGAATGAAAGCTGCAGCAGAGGAACGTGTTCTGAAAGTCACTGAAGAGCGGGAACGCCGAGGCTGAGGTTTCACAGCTGCCTGAACCCACGGTGCCACCAAGAGGGGCACGGGGAATCCATCTAAGCCAGTTCTCTCCCACCTACAGATTCCCTTTCAGCCAGACCCCTTTCCCGATGTGCCTCCAGGGCAGCCAAACGGCATCCATGCCGACACGGGGAAACGGGCGCCCAGAGATGCCCCTGGCCCACGGCTCCGCTTCAGCCACGAGGGAAACGGCAACCCCAAAGCCCCCACGATGGTACAGTTCTAAACCTCTTAGATTAAACCGAACCCAATCAAACCAGGAAACAAAGGACACGTGATGCCGCCCCACTCGTCCACACACTTTTCTTCTAATCTGTTATCTGCATTTTCTGCCCCTTCCAGAAGAGGGGCTCCTACAGCACCCAGCCCTCAGTCCCTGGGGCTTTACAGAACACCTCTGAGGAAAGGAATGCAATGCTGGATGACACTGCTCAGCCCTCTCTGGCTGCTGGAATTTTCGGATTCTTTTTTTTTTTGCTTTGGTTTGCCGTTTAGGGTTTGGGTTTGTTGGGGTTTTTTTGGTACAGACTGTCCATGCAGTTTACATTAAACAGACGCTGCAGAGAGAATCCGAGGAGCAGGACCAGAACCTGGAATATCCCCTAGGGCTTCTTAGGGCTTTCAACTTTCTAAGACTCTGGGATTCTCCAGCATGGTGATTTTGTAAAAACAGGATAAAGCCAACCTGCGTGTTCGTTATTCCCAGGATTTCAGTATCCACAGAACGAGGCATTTATGTTACCCCTGCAGTTACTGCATCAATAACTTGAAGACACGAATTTTTACATTATATTTAACACAAGAACATAAATGTGTTATTACAGAAAAACCTTCCAGACAACATTCTGAAGGCATTCCAAGATAACTGGACCTTTGTACCTAACACAAGATAACCCCCAAGAAGCTTTTAAACAGGCTTACAGGTATGGATCAGCCATTGTGTGCTCCATCTGCTGCCTTCCTGATTCCAGCCTTCTGGTTTCACTGGAAGAAAACAAACAACATACAAGTGAGATAAAAAACATTTCACCACCCGAAGTCTCCAAATGCCAGAACTAAGGGGTTTTGCAGAGCACAGCCCTTGCTGAGCAGCGAGCTCAGCTTTGCTGGGAGTTACAGACTCATGTGCCAGCCCAGCTCAGCACCACGCAGAACAACTCCAAGTTCTCACCCCCCACTTTGTTCCTCACTGGAACGGGGTTGCTGGGAAAGGAAAAGATGCCTGAACATCCACAGGGGGCCCACCGGAACAGCCAGCGACCCCAGGAAGGTGCGGGAGTGAAGGTGACCTCACATACCCCAACACATCTGGGCACACTTCTCCGTGGATTTGGGCTCTCCCTACACACACACACACACACACACACACAGACAGACACCTCCTCCCAGTCTCCCTGCAGAGAGGGGGGCCAGGGAAAACCCTTCCTGCTGCTCCGCCTGAGAGATCAAGGTTTTAGCCATGTGATCCTGCCAGCGCCTGGAGCAGGATTAGGGTTTCGTGTCATGTACACAATTTAACAGCCACGCTTCACCTGGGATCTCATCCCTTCAATTTCCCCTTACACCACGGACAGCCAAGCAAGCGCAGATGTCAAGATCTTGTTTTTACACTTCTCCAAGTAATTTTCCCGCCTCAGTGGAGAACAGCGATACCCTAAGGGATGGAGAAGCCGACGGATGCGAACAGCCGTCGGCTCCGATCCCACTTCCCGCTCCCCCCACCCCGCAGGTAGCACACTGCACTCCCCAGCTCCCCAGAGCCCATTCCCTCCCCAGCAGCGAGGTTTCCCAGCGCCCCACCGGTCAGTCTGCAGCAGCCATTCAGGCACACGGGCATGCCCGGGGAAGGTCTCCTGCAGCAGGGCACAGCGGAACAAACCCCGGCAGGCAGGCAGGAGCCCCTGGGCACCGGAGCGTCCCTCGGGGGCTCCTGAGCTCAGCTCTGCCCAGCGCCGCCCCAAACCCACCTGCAGATTTGTCCGCCCAGGTGCTGGCACAGTTCCTCTGGTCAGCGGCTCCTCAGGTGAAGCTCGAGGCACTCCCGGGACCGTCCCGGCCACTGCCCTGCGCCACCGCCTCCTTCTCTGCAGGAAAAAGCCAAAGCTCTCTGCCCAAAGGTGTTACTCGTTCCCGCAGTCCTGGGTTAGGCCAAAGCGGCACAAAGAGCCAGAAGCTCTTTATCACCGAGGCTGCGGTGCCCCGAGCGCGCAGGCACTGCCGTGTTTAGGCCGGACCAGGCGCCAGCACCAGGAAATAAACCCTGGCCAGCAGAGCCTGGGAGGTAATTTAAGGGCTAGTTAGTTCCACGCCTCAGTGGGGTGCTCCAGAGACCAGGAGCCGGATCTCTCTCTGGTCACTGACTTCTCAGCCCCTTCGGAACGTAGGTATCGAAGGCAAAAAGAACACTGACGAGAACAGCGGGGTAAAAAAGTATCTCCCCGCCCGGGGCGAGACCCGAACCCCAATCACGCCGCGGGGGGACCCGGCTCACCTGGCGCGGGGCGGCTGCGGGGCCGGTGGTCTCGGTGCCCGGTGGCCGTCCGGATCCCGGTCCCGATCCCGATCCCGATCCCGATCCCGATCCCGATCCCGATCCCGGTCCCGATCCCGATCCCGATCCCGATCCCGGTCCCGATCCC
>VZTD01000828.1:146333-167138 GCA_013397725.1 Rhagologus leucostigma | reverse complement strand
TTTTTCTTTTCTTTTTTCTTCTCCCCCTTTTAAAGCAGTTTTTCCCCCACCGGGTCCCACCGATGGCGGGGCTCGATGTGCCTTTAAGGCTCTGTCGGCGCTCGCCTGATAATCTGGTCATCGCCGGCCTCATTAGATCTGTATTAATGTCAGCCACGGATTGCTAATTAGATTTGCGGGATAAATGAAATTACCCGAGTGGGCTGCGTGGGAGGGGGAGCGCAGTCTTCCAGCGCTTCCCAGGATTTACGGGGGCAAAAAAAATAAAAAAGGAAAAACAAAAAGGAAAGACATAATTTTATTTTCCGTCCTTTTCCCCCTTCTCTGCCCTCGTGCCCCCTGAGCCCCGTCCCCTCCTCAGGCTGCCCTCTGACAGCCACTAACCAAGGAATTCCCCGAACTGCTCCGTAGCTGGAACTGGGGGTTCTGCTAACGGAGCCCATCGGTGCCGCACCGGGCGCTCCGTGCCAAAGGGATCCCGCTGGCGTTGGATTCCTGGATCTCAGGGAGCAGCTCTGGGGTGAACAGCACTGTGCTGCTGGGGTCTCGCAGGGGTCGGGGCAGAGACCGATGGCATTATTCATCCTATTTATTTATCCTTATTAGAAAATGGGATGAAAGAACAGGGCCCGGCGCCTTCCTTTAAGCGCCGGCTGAGCAGCGCACGCACAGCCCCAATTAAACACTGCCCGGACGAGGCCTTTCTCCATATTAGAAACCCAGCTCTGTTTAACGAGGACCAATTAAATCCTGCTTCATTTTACCTGGCATCTCACAATAGACGTGACAACAAATTCCCTTTCTTCTTCCCTGGTAATTACCGGCAGAACCAGCCCCGCTCTGGGGGCAGGAAGCCCTCCCCGATAACCCACCTGAACCCCGGCTGGATCCCAGCAGAGCGAGGGGCCCCTTCCTGCCCCCGACCCCGCCAAAACCCAGCCGGGATCAGCCCGGGCCTCCGGTCCTTTCCCACTGCGACCCAACACGGTGCTGGCAGAGTGGGGCCCCCCCTCCTAGGGAGGCATGTGGAGCTATTCCAGCCCGGCTCTGGCCTCCATTCCCAGGCCTCCCCTGAGCACCCCACAATGTTAAAAACTGCACCCTGTCTCCCAGGGGACATCGCTGCAACCGGGACGTTCAATTAAATAATCCTGGCCCTTTGCTTCGCCCACAAATAAATGGCTTTTTTTCCTCCCACAAATATTTCCTTTCCCAAGTTCCCTTTCAGAAGGGAAAGAAAAAAAACCAAAAAAACAACAACAAAGAAACAAAACCCCAAACTGGAGAACAACAGGAAAAAAAGGAGAGGGGGGGAAAGAAAAGAAAGAAACTGTTCTCCTTTCTTTTCCCTGTGTGCAGGGTAATTGATAGGCTCTATCAGAGGTCAGGATTTGCATAAGAATTAAGAGCAGTAAATTAATTTAATATTCCATGCACATCTCCAATTATTCCTGCAGACCTTTGTCTCCGCGGCTGGCAGAGAGAAGGTTCAGCTGCTCTTCAACCAAACAACATCTGTGCAGTTAATAATTTGATAAACAGCTCATACAAATAGTTTCTGAATTATCTGCCAACCCAATGACTATTCAGTTTGGAAACACTCGGCGAGGGCTGCGCCGGCGGCTTCGGAGCCCCGTCCCAGGGATTCAGCTGCACGGGCAGAGATTCACCCTGCTTATCCCTAAAATATCAGCAGCCCCTTGCAGCAAAACCCCATCGAGAATGATATGTAAAATAAGTAATTGCCAGTAATTAATAAAAGCCCGCCCTCCCCTGCGTGTGCCCGCCACCCGGACAGGCTCGCGCGTGCCGCGGGGCCGGGCTCCGTCCCCCGGCGCCGGGCTCCGGGTGGATCCGTGTGAGGTCTGTGGCCCCATGAAGTGCTCTCGGTGGGTGCAGGATTTACAGCCCCTCAGCTGCTTCCTTCCCTACACAACCCCCTGGAAAGGGGACGGGTTCTCCCGGCTGGCTCCTCGCCCCAGTCTCCAAGGAGGAACGGCTGGCGGTTGCCCTGCTAAGTCCAAATTTCGGCCCACAAAGGACATCCTGATTTTCTCCCAGGGAAACCCGGTCTTACAATAAAACTGAGGCGGCTCCTTCATCCTTCCCCGTGTGGATGCAGAGGTCCAGCTCCAGGCTGGCCAAGCACCACCAGTTTAATTCACCCCCATGGGCTGTACGGGAAGATGTGGTGCTTGGCCAGCCTGGAGCTGGGCGGTGGTGGAGTCCCCACCCCTGGCGGGGTTTAGAAGATGTGTGAGTGTGTGGCACCTGGGGACACGGTTTAGTGGCGGCCTTGGCAGCGCTGGAGGAACGCTTGGGCTCAGTGATCTTGGAGGGCTTTCCCAACCTTAACAATTCCGTGATTCCATGTTTGCGTGGGCCGTGGTTCCTGCAGCACTCGCACGCCTGACCTTAAGTTAGAGTGGCAGAGACCTCCCCTGGCGATGCCGCTGCCCCTCACTCCCCTCAAGCGTTAAGCGTCACTCCAAAATTAATAAAAAGTTGATTTTTAAAAGATTGTTAAGCTCTCCAAGCTAAAGGAAAGGTTAATGCTCCTCTCCATAGTCATGCAACTTTCACGTTTGCTGTCATAAAGAGCTGATTTTTCTCTCCCGTATAAAAAGAGAATGTACACCATGAACAGGAATCCGGAAACAGGGACACAAACAAGAAGCAAAGGGATGAGGTGCCAAATTTGGACGGATGTCTGGGGCTCGATAAAGCACTGCGGGCTTATCACAGCGAAAATAACGCCAGACCCCACACCGCGGCTGCGGAACAGGCCAGCACCTGGCACCTGCCCCGGGGGAGGGAGCTCCCGGCGCCCAGGTGGAGATGCCACATTCGGGATTTGGAGCTCCCAGACGCTGTTCCCGCTGTGCCAGCCCGCGCTGGTACCTGGCTGCAGCGCCGGCTCCGAGCTCACCGCGGGGAATCGGCCCTCTGAATATTCAACACCAGCAGCTCCAGGGCTGCCCAGAGCCAGGGATTTGCTAGGAAATGGAAGCTTTTTCCCCTCCTTTCCAAAATTCAGATCAGCGCACTGCGCTGTCTCTGGAGCCTGAGGCTGCTCTGACCTGAGAGCGTATTTGGCCTCAGCTCTAATTAAAAAAACACATTCCAGTTTTTATTTTGGGAGCTGACTGTGCTGCTCTAAAGAATTCAAACCCCTCTTTTTCCAGCCCCCGATTCCCAACGCTCCATGTTGCAAAGAGGGAATTGGACCCCCAGCTGCTTTCTGTCACCCGGCACGGGCATCCCTCACTCCTCACACGTTCCTGTGGTTCGGCAGCCCGGGGCCTGGCACGGCGGCTTTTGGGATTGGGAAGATGCAATGCTGGCTCTGGAGAGCGGGATGCTGGAGGCGCGGCGTTTCTGGGGCCGTGGGTTCACCCTTGGGGCTCTTTAGCCCCTCTGGTCCCCGGATTTGACCGCAGCAAGGGGATTTCAGCGCCGACACTTGCCAAGGGGCGCTGGGCAACTTAATTAATGTTCGCAGTGCTCCGGGCAGAGAGTGCCACGGGTGTGAACATTTTATCATCTTCCAGCTAGGCCACGGACTCCACGGGCATCCCGGCACTGCCACATGAGCCACATCCAGGGCTGCACGGAGCTTCCTTTGGCATCTCAGCCGTCCCACCGCCACCAAAGGCCGAGGCGGAAAAATCAAAACCCCAGCCTGCGCAGACGGGTGCCCGGAAGCCGCGATGCCGGCGCCGCTTTTTGGCACGGCGCTCTCTCTTTACGGACTCGCTGGTCGAGTTGCCACGCCACTCTTTTCTTTATGGAGCCGCAGAAGTGTCTGTAATGAGAGATTAAAATAGTAGTCATACCCCGTGATTTATTTTTGAAATTCTCGCGTCTCCGCGCGTGTAAATACCCCGAGCCGCCCGGCCGCGGGCCGGGATGAATAACGCAGCACAATATATTAACGAGGGAGAACGCAGAGCGCCGGAAAGATGGGGAAGGGGGAAATGCATTTGCCGGGCGGTAAGTTATGGGGCCTTCGGAGGCAGGGCAGGGGAAGGCTGAGCACGGGGCAGCGGGGGGGGCTCACTGCCGCGATAAATCAGCAGCCTCGCGGTGCCGGCGCCGGAATAAAATATGCCGGGTCCCTGCGGCGGGGCCGGCACGCGGCGCGGGAGCGCCGGCCACGCACGCTGACTGCAAATGGGGTGGGCCATCAGACGCCGCCATAAAACACCCCCTCGCCTCCCCCCAGCTGATTATCAACCTCATGCATAGCAAATGACGGAGCGGGAGCGCCGGCGGCGCCTCTGCCGCCGAGGCAAAAGAAATAAAATATTTACAGACTGACAGGCTAATGGACACTTTGCCAAAGAGCCGTTCGAAAGAAGTAGTAAATGGGCCTGTGCTGATGCAGGGCAGCGGGCCCGGTCAGGGATCAGGACACACGGCACCGGATCGGATAACATCTAATTGGCAGGTCACATCCAAATGAGTGTAGTCATGCATCATCCGGAAGGCTTTTTGCTGGTTATAAAGACACTTGTAAACAATTCAGCCGCTGAACATGGCAATAATATGTTGATCCGGCATGTAATGAGGTGTTCCTGGAATCAATAAACTAGTCATGAAGAGCAGGGAGCAAGGTCAGCGCCTGCCTTTTTGATGACCTTTGCTGGCTGGTGAGGACATCATATACTCTGAAGAGGACTTTTCTCATATTGCAGAAGGCGCCGAGTGTCAGAACTTCCATTCGCAGCAAGCAAATGAACAGCCGGGCTCTGCATGCTAATGAAGTCCAGGCTATTTTCCACCTTTTCATCTGCACATTATGCTCTTGACTTTGGAGAAGGTGGGAATTAGGTTGGACCCTCGTGTCAGACTGCCTGATGGCTCGGCTCCGGAAAACTGGTAATTGAAGCTGATGACTGATGCGGAGGAGGCCTGAATTTGGAAATAAACAGTTTCAAGCACTGCATGTCATTTCTAGAGAGACTGCTGAGTGAATGGAAATGAGCTCCGTTCCGCCGATCTAATGCAGTTTCTCAGCAGGAAAAACACCGTCTTTGAGACAACAATGCCAATCAGTGAGATTTAAATGTCCTGGCGATAATGTAAGGAATAGCACCTGCCTCGGCAAACAGCACTTAGGGAAATGCTGCCCCACGCCGCGGCCTGCGACTCGTCCCCAGCCCCCAAGCGCCAGGCCTGGAGGAGCCGCGAGGCTCCGAGGCCAGCAGCGGGGTGGGCACGGCACGCGCCGCGCTCAGTGGCTGCTGCGGGAAAGCCGCCGGCGACAGCCCGGGGTGCGGCTCTGAGTGACCCCTAACCGGACACGGTGCTCTCGGTGTGCTGCTCCTCCCCCCCAGCACACTGAGGAGAAATCCTGCTGGCCTCACCCCCACCTCACGCCGGCCCGGCCGCCAGCCCCGCGGAGGTGAAAAAACGGGGTTTCCGCACGAGGCACCCAAAGGCCAGTATTTCCAGCCTCCACTCTGAACGCGCCGGCTGTTGGGAAACAACACTGCAGACGTTATAAAACCCTCCCCAAGGCCTGCCCGGTGGCGTGGAACAGGGCACAGCTACTTGTGTGCTGCGGCCTCGCTGAGGCTTCCAGGGCTTTCCAGGGTTTTCGTTCAGACACGGAATCCCGGACCGGTCTGGCTTGGAAGGACCTTAAAGTCCATCTCGTTCCACCCCCTGCCACGGGCAGGGACACCTCAGACTATGCCAGGTTGCTCCAGGCGCCATCCAACCCGGCCTGGAACACTCCCAGGGATGGGGCAGCCACAGCTTCTCCGGGCCCCGTGTGTCCCCTCTGTGGGTCCCCCTGCGGCACGGGCGGGACGGGGACTCGCCCACCCCGTGTTTCCCCAGCGGCCACGCGCCCACAGGTCCGTGCTGGAGGTGCAAGGTGGGGTGCGCTGCAGGCAGGGGCTCCCCAGAACCCCTCATCCCCCCGAGCAGAGGCTGCCGGGGCCAGCATGCCCCCGGGCGGCCGCACCCCGCTCCCCGCTGCCGAAAGCCGCCGGCTGTCCCCCGGGGGGAGGTGGCTGCATTGGGAGCGGGCGTGTTTGTGTAATAGTTTGCAACCCTTCAACATGAAAGGATGGAGACGGATGCGAGTTATTATTATGAAAATGAACCGAGCAACAGACAAAAATATTCAGGAGATGTAATCTGCGTCCCTACAATGCGCTCGCGGAGAAGAGCACTTGGCAGACAGGAGAGTCGCCGTCAGATACATTGCCTTTTGTTAAATTGCTTTTGCTCTGACAATGCCTTTTAAAACCACATGCAATCTTAATTTAAAATACCCGATACCTCAAGGTGTAGGGGCCCAGTGCCGGTCTCCAGCTTGGGATTTGTCCAAAACAATTCCCTCCGCTTAATACCGCTATTCCTCATTTTAATCACACAACGAACGTGGGAGCCTGAATTCGCTTGCAGGAACCTGTGGACCCCATCCAAACGTCGCTAAAAATCAATGGAGCACGGATTGATTCCCCTGCCTGCCACCTCGCCGTTGCCAAAACCCCTCGAAGGCTTGCCCGAGGAAGGCCCTCTCCCCGAGGGGCAGCTTCGGCACGCGCGATGGGCGGAAAGCAAAACTCGGCTTTTTCATCCTTTTAGAAAATGGTTAATGGTGAGGAAACTGTGAATGTGGCAGGGCAAGACACCATTGCATTTTTATTTTCCGGAGACAGAGCGGCGGGAAAAAACCCCCCCAAACCAACCAAGCAGCGCTTCCGGGTCGCCGCTCCCCGCTCCTGCCCTGGCAGGCCGTGTGTCGCTCCCAGCTGCTCCCCAGCTCGGAGCACGGGGCCTCCACGGGCCGAGGGTCCGGCTGCGGGTGCCAGCTCCGCACCCCTTCGCTCAGCACTCCGTACAACACCCCAGACTCCCTCAGAGGCCCCCAGGTGCCAGATTCACCCTCTGCCCACGGCAGCCGAGAGCCTCAAAGCGCGTGGCGGCATTTTCGGGTCATCATCCCTGAGGAAGGGCAGGTGCGTGTGTCCAGGCACGACGCTGGCTCCAGGCTCACCCCATCCGTCAGTGCTCCCCCGGCCTCCCACCTCCACGGAAAACCTCCTTCCCTATGCTAATTCCCTCGGAACATTATGCAGACTGTTTGTATTTCTGTACAGCCGGAACAGGCTGCTGACACAAATCAGCCATTAGCCATTCACACTGAGGAGTCTCCGCTAATTGTGCAGAATGTAATTAGTGATTATGTAATATCTAAGCTCTTGCAACTGTCATTAATGTCCACTATTCACCAGAGATAGTTCTTACTGAATTAGGGAATGATTACTGCACGCTAAATCTACTTAATCCTAAATATGCTAATTAACACCGCCTGCACTTTAGACAGTGGTTAAAAGCACTAGTAACCTCAAAAAAGGCTCTGATACACCAGAACCCAAATTGCTTGCGATGGATTTTCCCTCAAAAGGTAAATTTGTTTAATTAAATGCTGCAGTAAACTGTTGGGCACAGCCCTTGATTAGTGCGGCCCAAGCAGGGGCCTTCTGGAATGATCTCGCGAGGTGCCACCGCAGGGCAGCGGTGCTCCTGCAGCATCCCGGGTC
This sequence comes from Rhagologus leucostigma, assembly GCA_013397725.1. Lineage (NCBI taxonomy): Eukaryota > Metazoa > Chordata > Aves > Passeriformes > Rhagologus > Rhagologus leucostigma. Next base: position 159,576 of record VZTD01000828.1, on the reverse strand, counting down.
TCCTGCAGCATTCCAGGCCTCCTGCAGCATCCCGGGCCTCCTGCAGCACCCTGCTCCAGGCACGGCCTTGTCCACACGCCTGCCAGTGCTCCCCAACAGGCCTGACACGAGCAGAGCCCAATGTAAAACAGCCTTCCAAAGGCTCTCCCTCCAGGATGAACCACCCTGCTCCTCAGGTCATAAACAACAATATTCCTACAGGCAGATGCAGGAGCTTCCCTCCATAAATTCTGGCTTAAATCCTCATTTTAAGATCGATTGTGCAATTTTAAGATTGATTGTGTGGAAGAGACTTCAGATATTAAATGCTAAAGGAATGGGATAAATAGAGCAATTGTACAGGTCTGAAAGGTCCCTTTCCAAGGCCCGGGGTGTTTAATGTATTCTGGGTTTCCGTGGAAAAAGAAAAGATATGGCTGTCATGAACCCCAGGATAACAGCAGCCTGTGATTTATGGAGATTCCTCCCGCTTATATATTTTAGATAAATAATACCCCTGCGTGTGTCTCTGCCCTCGTTCGTAACCAAAAGCCGCCCGGGCTGCACGGAGAGTTCGCGCAGGAGCGTTTAGAATCAGCTCAGAGGAACGGGAGAACTCACGGGTCGGACACCGAGTAACTCGCGGTGTGACAAAGCCAGGAGTCCCCCGGGCAGAGCCACGGAGCACAGGCACACCCAGAGCCCGAGGTGTGCTCCACGCGGGGAAGGCTCGGGAGCACGGCTCGCCCCCCGCCACCACCACCGTCACCGCCACGGAAATGAAAGATTTAGCCGCACAATGAACCCCTAATTGCCTGGCAACAGCATTTAGGCCCCATTAGGTAGATTTGTAACTGCTTCCAGAGAAATAAACTCCTGTGTCATTAGATAACAAGGGAAGAAATAGGTTATTTCCTTTTTGAAAGGTATGAAAGCCTCCAATTGCCTGATGTACGCGCTCAGTAGATTATTTTCTGTCATCTCAGTTAATTGAATTTTACCCATCGCTCTTAGAATTCCCCCCTTTCGCGTAAGGTTAAAAAGTTCAGAGGAGTCATATTTTTGAACCTCGTCCATCTATCTGCACGAGCCAACTCCAGCTGCGCGAAGCGCGCCGGGGAAAGGGAGCGGCGGCAAACTGTGCGGGGACGGCCGCGGCATCCGGGAGGGCTGGCGTCGGATCGTGGAAAAACGTCGCTTTTCCAGCAGCCTCCAGCTGGGACGCTGCCGGGAGCCACCGGAAGGGACCTGCTGCGAGCTCCGTGGGCGTCGTGCGGTGACTGCACCTCCTCCCCTGGAAAACCGAACCTTAGGCCGAGGGTGAAACTAATTCCTCAGAGTGCCCGGAGACCCTTCCCAGGCTGCTGGCTGGGGCGGAGCGCCACGTGCAACAGCCAGACACGGGCACGTGGGTTTATCCCAGCCCCGCTCCGCTGGTGGCTCCGTCACCCCGTGTGAGGCCCTCACCAGAGATGCCCAGCCCTCACTCTCAAGCAGCCCCCTCACTCCTGCCTTTCCAAAGCAAACCCAGGCAGATGTTCTTGATTTCCGAGTAGATCCGGAGCATGAGTCTGTCATTCCTCTCATCATCGCTCAGGCTGCTGCTCTTAGACTTCCCCACCTCCCCGCGGCCACTCCTGAGAGGCAGCGGCACCCTCCTCCTGTCCCCAGCGGTGCTGCCGCGGGGAGCCGACAGCCAAAGTTAAACTTTGGTGGGGAGCTCTGGTTTGATCCTGTGGGACATTCTCTTTGCAGACCGGCACTGCCTGGAACGAAAGTGCTGGCTCGGCCACAGAAATACTACCGAAACAATCATCTGGTGACTCCAGAGCCGCTGGATTTTAAACCCTCCTGAAAAGCCAGCTCCATTTTCTGCTTTGGTGGAGACCAATTCCCCACGCTGGCGTGGGAGAATAGATCAGCCCCGGCAGCGGGGCGTTGTTATCCAGTTCCCAACTATTATGACACAGTTTCTAGCAGAGCAGTTTTCTTCTCGGCCAGTCGAGTGGAATGATCCCTGAAAGCCGCGGTTTGCGGCAGGGACGCGCTCGGCCTTGTCAGAAATCCGTGGCTGCCCACACGCAGGCCGGAAAACAAGGACGTGGAAGAGGGCCTGGAAAGGCAGCGCGGCTTCGAAGCACTGGGCAGGGAGGAAGCGGCAGAAAACCCGGGGATGGGAGGAAGGAAAACAAGCGTGGCGAGACGAGTAACGTGGAGCAGCCAGGCCCGAGGAAACGCTCCTTCCCCAAGTCTCCGTGGTGCCGCGTGTGCCGGGAGCTCCCCTCGCCCGCCAGCCCAGCCCTGCTCCGGCTCCCTGTGCCCAGGCACCGGGAAACCTCCTCAGCGCTACGGGGGCATCTCAAACCTCGGGACTGGAGGGGTCAGGCATGGCTCCTTCTCCCCAGGACTCGGGTATTCAGGCTTGGGACGCCTGCTTCGGAGAGCTGGGTCCCAATCCGGCCTCTCCTTGAGCTGGTTTGTCGAACTACTGACGGGGACAGGAGAGACCCCGCAGCACCTGCAGGCTCGTGTGCAGGCCTGTGACCCCATAGGCGACCCCATGGGCCATTCCCCCCACTTGGGGAGAACGGGACTGGGCTTCTGCTGGGCTGGGGCTGGTGGTCCCCAGGAGCCATCCCCGGCGGGCTGGAGGGGCAGCACGGACGCCAGGGAGGGGGAGAAGGAGGAAGGAAAGAGCAGGGCTGCGCTTTTCCATGCTGCCTTTTTGTTTTATTCGGTTCTAATTGCACCCCAGAGCCCCGTGTACTAAACATCCCTAATTAAGGAGGGCCAGCGAGCGGGAGGCCGGGCGGTGGTGGCCGGAGCGGGGCGGGAGGCCAGCGCGGAGCCCCTCCGCCGGCAGAGCGGAGCATGGGGATAACCTTGTAATCTACAGAAATCTGGGAATTATGATGGATATTACATAAATCAACCCCCCTGTGTCAATAAGGAAAAAAACATTTTTAAAAGAAAAGCAGCTGATAATTAACCCTGAGAGCACGGGTTTAACCCAGATCACCTTGGGGAAGCGCCCGGACAAAGGCAGGCATTCATCCCCGGCCTTTCTCATTTAAATAACCCGGCCTTCATTGGCTCCTGAGGGATTGCTCGGGAACTGCTAAACCGGAGGTTTGCTCGGGTTTGATGTGTAGTTGCATTGATTTCCCCCTCCCTCATCTTAATAAAAGGCATTTTGCAGAGCGCCGGAGCGGGGCAGGGTGAGACGTCCCGCAGCTCCCGCTGGGCCAGCAGCGGGTGCTTGCCGGCCCACGGGAGCGCTGCTGACATCCCCAAGCGCGTGCGGCCGGACGACGGCTCCGAGCGGCATCGCCAGCTCCTGGCTCGTTAGGAATAACCGAATTATTACTTAGCAGATCAGGTTTGCCCAGAGAAGCTGTGGCTGCTCCCGGATCCCTGGCAGTCAGTGTCCAAGGCCAGGCTGGACACCGGGGCTTGGGGCAACCTGGGCTAGCGGAAGGTGTCCCTGCCCGTGGAATGAGATGAGCTTTAAGGTCCTTCCAACACGAATCTTTCAGGGATTCTCTGCGTTGGTTTTGAGGGTGCCTTTTGGCTTTTTCAGGAGCCCGTAGGATCATTTAGGTTGGAAAAGCCCTCTTAAGATCGAGTCCAGCTGTTCCCCCAGGGCTGCCAAGGCCACCACTATAACCCATGTCCCCAGGTGTCACACCCACGCATCTGTTAAACCCCTCACCAGGAATGGTGACTCCCCCGCTGCCCTGGGCAGCCCGTTCCAATGCCCGACAGCCCTCCTGGGGCGGAAACTTTTCCTAATATCCAATCTAAATCTCTCCTGCTGCAACTTTCGAGGCCGTTAATCCTACTGTGTCCCCTCAGACAAACCTCTGGCCTCTGGTTTTGCTCTCGAGGCACCCAGCACACCTGCCAGCTCCTCACGCTGGTCAGACCAGGCCCCAGGGCAGCTTCTCCAGGCTGCTTCCTGCTGCCCCACCCTACCGCCCCTCGCTTTTTCCCTGCATCCATAATTATTCACAGGGCAGCACCTGAAAACCCACGTTCCATGCCGGTCTTTCCTCTCGGTTTTCCGCTCCGCAAGCGATCTGTGCTCCACGTTTGCGAGTGCTGGGACCGGGACAAAGCAGCAATTGCTCAGGGGGGAAAGCTGCAGGCTGGGAGTCGAGGGAGAGCTCCTGACCGTGCTCCTTCCTCCCACAGCTGCTGCTGGAAAGCCTGGCAGGGGTGTTCCTGCACGTGGCTCTGCAGCACCCACACACCAACACCTCCGTTGGTGGGAGCGCCTGGCTCAGCCTTTGCCTTCCCCGAGCCTGGGGCAGCGCTTCCCTGTGAAACCGGGAGCTTCTGGACGTGGGCTGGGCACCTGGCTCTGCTTGTGAGAGGGGCGACACAAGCAGAGCAGAGCAGAGCAGAACATCCCAGGGCTCCTGGCAGCAGCCAGACCAGGCCGCCCTGGCCGGGCAGGGCGCGGGCAGCGGGGTTGGATCCCTGCCCGGAGCCCACGGGGAGCCCCCGATCCGGGTCAGACACCGCCGGCAGCCCCGCGCGGGGCCGGAGAAGCCGCACTCACAGCCTGGAAGGGAGGACACACAACCTGCCTGCGGTGCCCTGCTCAGAGAGGGCTGCTGCCGGTGATGGACACATCCTTATTTGTAAGTATTTAATGTTTCTTAGGAAGCACTTCTGAAAGAAATTGGTATGTAATGACAGCACTCACTGGAAAACAGGCCGATTATAAAATGCACTAACTTATCTGGTATTCATTTGAAAAGTAAATGGATGCAAGTAAAGGTGAGAGTTCACTACCAATTCAAATATTTTGCTCTAACAGGCTCTAGCACTCCTACTTTAATTCAAGCAGAAGCACAAGTATGAATAATCAAACTGGATGATGCTCATCAAAACCTTTGTGCCTTGCACCATTTCAAATGGTCATTGAAGCTTAATGGCAAAAAATTTACATTATTCCTTTAATTTGTATTCTGTTCCTTCCTTCTGAGTGATGTGATTGTGATTTTCTGTTGCCGGCTGTATTATTTTGATGCAAATGTTATGTGCTGCTACAGTCCAATTTCCTGCTTTGCCCTCCCCTTTTCTTCCCCCAGGAAAGAAACGACAGCTAAAATAGTTCAAAATTGGGGAGGGATTCTGAAATAGTTCCTTAACTACCGCTCCTAATTAAAGCAAACAATGCAGGGTCTTGAAGCACCCTGAAAAGCTGAAAATTAATTATTAGCTGAAGGGGGAGGGAAGTGGCTTCTTTGCTCCCCGGACCTTCAAAAAAAAAAAAAAAAAAAAAAAAAAAAAAAAAAAAGAGAGAGACAGAGAAAAGTGAGGGATCCCAATTCTGCCTACAAAAGAATTAGAAAAGAAAATTTGTAATTCAGTTAAAAACTCCTTTTGCCGGCACATAATCACCTAGGGATGAATGCTTTATTGAGAGGCATGGGGCTGCAAACCAAAGCCTTGCAAACAGGAGGCCCCCGGGGTGCTCCCGGCACGTAATATATGCACCGACTAATTTATTGCGCTGTGACTAATTTCCATTCCTTGTGCTCGGAGTTGCCTCGCTAATTACAGGGATGTTTTCTTAACTTGGGTAATTGCGCTGCCCGCGCGCGCGCCCCACGCCGGCTTTGATGCGCCCCCGCGGGGCGGCCGCGCGGGGCGCCGCCCTAATTAGATTGGCTGCCTTAATTAGGGGAGATGGATGCGGGGGTGCGCGGGGGTGGCGGCACCCCGCTCCCCGCCACGCGGCCACAAGCCCAAGCCGGGCTCTCCCAGGATGGCGAGGACGTACCCAACACCAAAGGCCGTCCCGGCATCGATCCCACCACCCATCCCGTTCCCACCACAGCGGCCAGAGCCAAGCTCCCACCGGGAGCATCCCTGCGAACGCACACGAGGCATCGAGCCCCGTGTGCCCGTGCCACCGGCGGCTCGACGCCTACTCGGCCCCGCTCCACATCCGCCGCCTTAATTCTGTCCGTGGCAGTCACTCACGCGGGCACAGTTATTAGACGGATAATCACTTCCTTGGAATAATTTCAGCACTCGGCTCTAATAAAAAAGATTTCTTTGCAAGGACCCTCGGCGAAAGGGGCTCAGCGCCGCTCCCTGCACGGCGCGGGTCAATGGGGTTCTGCTCCGTCCTCTCTCTCCAGCCCAACGATTGCCTTTCACCCGCTGAAGAGCGGCCCCGAGCACCCGTCCAGGGCCGGCCTCGAACGCTCGGCCTAATAAAAGCTTGACGTCGGAAATTCTGCTGCCTTATCCCTCCCCTCGCAAAGACTTGGTCGAGGTCCCGGAATATTGATGTCGTGTCCATAAAAACTCATCCCCTGCCAGGGGAGGCCAGAGGGAAGGTGGCAAAGACCCCTCACCCACCCCAGGGGTGCCACACCTCAGTGCCAGAGGCTCCCGCAGGGCGGTGGCGATGGGACCGCACGGGAAGCGTCGCTTCCCGCCGGGATGTGCCTGCCTCTCTGCAGGACTGGGCCGTGGCCACGTCACCCACAGCCCGCGGGATCCTGGCAGAGAGACACCAGGGAGAGGCCATCCAGCTGGAAGTCTGGGAAGCAGACTGGAGAGTCCCCAGGGTGTGCCCCACCTACGGCGTTCCAGCAGCGGGCTCTGACAGACCCTGCGCTCCTCCGAGGTGACTTGAACCCTCATCCAGCTGGAGGTGCCTTCCTCCGTGAATTTGGCACCTCCGGCAGCTCGAGGAAATGTAGTTATTTTCCTTTTATATTCGAATAAACAAACCAAGCGTTTCAGCTCCTGTTCCAAGCAGGGGTGTGACCTGGTTTCACAGACGGAGACACCCGAGAGGAGGAGAAATTCAGTGTCCCTTCCACAAACCGAATTGACGCGGACACCCGGGCAGGGGATCCCACGCAGGAGATTCCCTCCGTGGCTGCCCAGCCAGGCCTGGGTGCAGCTCCCCAGCAGCCCCCTTCCCAGCACGGCAGCAGGCTGGAGGGCCTGGAACAGGTTCGAGAGCTCGGTCTGCTGGCTGAGCCAGCTCCCCGCGGCCCGCTGTGCAAAGCCAGCGATTCCGGGTTTTGGGGGCCGGATTTTGGGGCGAGGAGCCCGTGGCTGCCCGCACGCGGCGCGTGGGGCTCTCGCAGCCCGCCGGGCACCGTGGGCACGCGGGAGACGCTCGCATGCGTGAAGCATCTCCTCAGGCTCACGCTTGCTGTGGAAAAGGAAATAGAAAGAGTCTGCCCCCCTCCAGCTGCCTTCAGCATCTCCTTTCTAATAACTTGGCATATTCACTTAATACAGGCCGGCTCCTTCCAAGTCGTTAGCGGCGGCGGGAGACACAGCCGGAGCGCTGACCTGGTTTGCTTGCCAAGACAGAGCAAAGAGAAACCTTCACATAATCATTTCCAAACATTAAAATGGCTCCATTGTCATTATAGCTGAGAGATTGAATTCGCCTCATCAAAGCGGCGTATGACAGGTGACTCAATAGGCTGGTGCCAAGCGCGGAGGCAGGAGATTAGCAGGGCACTGATATCATTATTTCCGCCTATCACAGATTCGGCAGGGAGGCAATTGTAATTTCTGGGCTTATTAGTCTGCATTCGCAGGAAAAAACCTGGTGATAAACCTCAGTGTGACAGCCAGGCATTTGTGCAGCAAGTGCTGTCACAGTGACACTTGGAAAATGCCAATGTGGATACGTTCTCCTAATCCCCCCTAATGGAGGTTAAAGCCTGGCACAAAGGCTCTCTTATCGCTGATCGGGACACTAATAACATTTGCATTTTTAAGTTAAATATAGTAAGTAAAGAATAAGGCTCCTCCTCGCGGCTTCGGCAATTAGCTCAGCCTCGGAAGGATGAAAGCCGAGCGGAGATCCCAGCCGGCCGGGCTCTCTCCCACGGCGGGCCGGCATCCCCGGAGCAGCACCCGCGTTCCAAACTCAGCTCGCCGTGCTCGGGGCCGGGATGGGACCTGGCAAAGGGGGGAACGCTGGCTTGTGTGGGGCCTGAGAGGGGCTGCTGGCCCAGGGCTGCCCTTTCCCCCCAGCAGGGGGGATTGTTCCGGGGCCGTCGCACACCTTCACGAGTGGTTTTGCTCCGGAGGGACGGAACTTTTAGGGTTTTTCTCTGCCCCGCGGTGCCAGCCGGGCTCGGGGTTCCCGTGAGAACTCCCCCCGGACACGAGCCCAGCACGCGTGCACGGACACGCACACGCACGCTCTCCGCAGGAATTTCTTAAGGAAAAAAAATAATTACAGGTGGTAAACTGTTACTTTTCCACATTTAAATAAGAGACCAATTAAGAAGACTATGTAATTCAATTCTGGAGTGAGTGCCACTGAATTCAATTTGTTTCAGGTCAATGAATATAATGTGAAGTTATTAACAAAAAGGTCAGGGACTGCATATAAAATATACACACATGACACAGGCAGAGTAATTAGTACACATTTCACATGTTCTGCTGCTCAGACATATGGTGTAGAAAATCTGAGCAGGATTAGATGGTAATAAATGTTCCCCTCTCCCTCCCACCAGCTCCCTGTTTAAATGGGGTTTATGGCTATTCCCCCGGCGTTCCCGGGATCTGCCGAAGGGTGAGGACCCACAGCCCACACAGCAGCGCTGGGGTGGGGCCCTCGGCCAGGGCTAAGGCTCCCAGGAAAGCTGGGGCTCTCCCAGGGCGGGGGGATCCCAATGGAGCAGCTCAAGCCACAAGCCAGCACGTGCTGGGGCAGGGACAGTTCTTGGGGACCTCGTGCCCCACACGCTGCTCGTCCCCGGGCCGTGCCAACAGAGCCACACCTTTGTGGCACCCTCGCCAGGAATTACCGTGTTTCTCCACGCCAGTGCACACTCAATGTGAAGTCATTACATTAATGATAATAAGACGTTCACATTATATGGTTAAGGGGTGGTTGAATTCGAAAAAGTCCTCAACACACAGGCACAAGAAAAGGAAGGACGATAAAGCCCCAAACGCCTTTTTGACCCTAAGCTTGAGTACTGGACACCTGGATTCTCTTGCAGGTAAAGACGCACTTTCATAGGGGGAGGAGTACGAGGACCTGGGGAAAACTCCTCTGAAAGTTACGGGAAGAAATCCCACGGTAGAAGAGCCCTGCCCAGCTCCTCTGACATAGCAGGGCTTTTAAAAAAGGTAAAAAGACAAAAAATGCTGGAAAGACCCCTCTCAGTGGCAGCCCTGGCCCTGTCTCCGCAGGCGGGGAGGAACGAGTCCTGCTGTGGCAGCGGTAAAGAGCCAAAACCTCTGTTAGAAAGAGGCCTCCCACTGCAGCACCTGCTCTGGGAGGGAAAGCGCTCCCGGGGCGCCAGCACCCCGCGGGAACGCCGCTGCAGGGGCAGGGAGCTCTGCACCGCCCTGTCCGCGCGCAGGGACCACACACGCGCCCCTACAAAGCCTTCCTACAAAGCACAGCCCCCCGTGCACGCCCCCCGGCCCCGCGCGCGGCCCCGAGCCGCTGGATGCTGGAGGATGAACCCGTGCCTAACTCCAGCATCGGCTTTGGGAAGCAGGGCGTATTTGGGTCTGCGGAAACCCCTTCCCCTGTGAATTGCCCCAGTGTTTCTGGAATTAGCAGTGAGTGAGGGAAACCTTGGAAAGGACAGGCTAAGTGCTGCCTGGCAGCTTCCCCAGCCCTTGCTGTGGGGAGCTCAGTCCCGTTTACAGAGGTGCTCTGGCGTCCAGTCAAACCTGCTCGGGATTCTTTGCTGGTAAAGGATAACCCAGATGGGTCTGCGTGCTCCAGCGTTTTCCTTGGCGCCTTGTGTTCAGAATGAGACGTGCAACCCACTTCCCAGGTTATCCTTCACCTGCAGCGTGGCCTGATGCGTTACGGAAATTCAGTCGTTCGCGTATATTGACTAATGCTTACCCTTTACTACTGAACTTGGGAGCGGAATCCTCAGCTGGAGTGAACTATTTCTCCCATTATTCCTGGTTTCGGTTTCGCACAGCTGACTGCAGAGAGCAACAGGAGAAGCGAGAAGCGGAGAGCTCCAGGAATGGCTGGGACAGCCCTGGATCCATACCCAGGGTTTAGCTTTTGTCTGTAAAGAGGGAACTGTGAAGTGGCGCCGGCTCACACAGGTTCAGGGGTGAATTACACCTGAGGTGATCGATGTCGCGTTTTTAATTAATGTTGCAGTGGCTCGGTATTCCGGTCAGGATCCCATCTCCAGAGCAACCAGCCGGATTCTCCGGGTTTGCTCCGAGGAGACCCAGGTTAGCGCTCACGGGACAGCCCGTCCTCAGGTCAGGGAAAGGGGCCCCACGAGGTCTGGACCGGCTGCAGCTCGGTTCCTCAGCTGCCTCGGCCTGCCCCTCACTCCAGCGCTCCCTGCAGCGGGGATACCCCACCGGGATCCCACTGGGATGCGGGGCTGCACAGCGATCCCAGGCGCAGCAGCCGCCGGGACTCTCCGCGGGTGGCGGCTCCCAGGCGTGGCACAACCTCCTCGGGCTGTTGGCACAGGGCAGGCTCTAAGGGGTGCTACGGAAACCAGAGGATTTCTCCCCAGTTCCCAAAATCCAACCTCACCTACCCATCCACAAGAAGAGGAGGGCACACGGGAAGGACAGCTCGGCAGGTTGCTGAATGTACCGCGTGGAGAGGCAAAAAAACCCCCAAACAAACAAGAGAAATCTATTTTGTTGTTAATTAAGAAGTGATTCCCCCCCAGGTGGCCCCTTTGCTGTCCCCCTGACTCCCTGGTTTTTAAAACCACTGAAGCAATTTACTTTCCATTTCACTGTTTGGCAGTGCACTGGAAGAGAACAAATAAATAAAAACCAGGGAAATACCTACGCGAAGCCTTTGTTTTCCCTTTCCTTCTGAGTTTTCTCTCCACACTGAAAACCCACGGCACAACTCCCCAAACCTCCCCGCGACCCGCGCGCGACGCCGCTGCCCCTCTCCGTCCCCCCCACCGGTGCCTCGGGCCGGATTTTTCGTGAACGCCCCTGGGATTTCCTCGGGGTGGGAGCAGACCTCCCAGGCTCGGGCCACCGCGGCCGCGGGGCCGTGGCCACGCGCGGGGCGGGTGGAGGGGACACCCCGCTCGCCGCCCGCGGGGTCGGCGCCCCCGGCCCGGCAGCCTCTCGGCGCTCCCGCTCGCCGGCACTCTCATTAACCGCAGATTGCGAATGGGTCAGCAGATCTATACACTCGTGTGTTCCTCGGCTCGCTTTATTTATTTCTTTCTTTTGCAGGACGCTGAATAACTAACCTTCCCTTCAATAGGCAGATTTAAAAAAAAAAATAGGATCCATCACACAGCAGCAGGATAGCCTTGCTCTGTTTTGACCTTTCTGAAATTAATTTCCCAATCTTAGCTTTCAAAATCAGAGATTGAAAAGACCTATTAGATCAGCCAATCCATCTTATCATCGCCAGCACGGCAGCAAAGCAGAGACCCCAGCCAAGTGCTCCTCTACACAGGGAAAATATTCTGGAATAAGACGGGACATGAATTTAAAGCGGAATACCTGTTCCGGAATATTCTGCACGTGGACGGAATGTACTCCGGAGTAACTGCAGCTGATCCTGGCTTTGCTCAGTTGACACCTGCAGCCGCTCCCTGCAACGGAGGGGAGAAAAAAAAAAAGTCCCATTTTTGGATGAGAAGCACTTTTGGTGGGGTTGCTCTGGGGAACAGTTCCTTTCTTCCCGGGCAGGCTGTCGCTCACGGGGCAGCACCACCGGGGAGGAGAGGGATGGGTGCTCAGGGAAATTTCCCCCCACCCCCGACCTGCGAGGATGCGGATCAGGACAGAATTCCGGTCTGCAGCTGCTCCGGGAGCCTGGCGTGTTAACGCACACCTCTCCCAACCTGCAGTTTAGCACCCTTGCTGGGAGTACAGCTCTTCTCAGCGGGTCCCTGCTTCTCCAGGCAGCAAATAACTCAGGGCTAAAACCCCAAATCTTACGGTTTGCACCACCCGAGCTGCCCTGGCCGGCGCTGCCAGCCCATGGTGGGGGTCCCCAGGAAGGCCCCTTGGGGCAGGGAGCGCTCCTGCTGCCACACATCCCTCTCCTCCCATTCCCCTCGGAATCCCCGGGGCTCCGAAGGCCGCGTTTTAACGCCAGCAGTGCTGATCTGGAGGGGACAGGTCACCCTGTGCTGACCTCGGTGTCCACCTCCATCCTGCCCCTCACTGCCCGGCAATGCCTGCCGGGCTCGGACATTTCCGGTGCGGCATTCCCAGAGCTCCCGGGGACGCCGGCGGGGTTTGGATGCGCTGGGCAGCACCGAGGGACATCCTGCTTCTCCCGGAGAGCGAGGAGAACCTTGCGGGCCTTGCAGCGAGCCGGGGCCGGTCACACCAAGCTGCCCGCTTCGGCCGCGCCACCGGCGCAGCCAGCGAGAGAACCCAGCAGGCCCTGAGGGAAGCGTGAGCAGGTCGGCGCTCTTGGAGGGCCTTCGAGGCTCAGCACGAAGCCGACCTGAGCCGGAGGGAGTCCCTTTGGTTCGGGGTGGCGGCTCCGGCAGTGCCACGTGGAGCCCAGGTGCGGCCTGTTCCCGCCGGAGCAGCGCCGCGGTCCCACAGCGAGCGGGGAGCCGCCGGTGCCGCCGAGCGATGCCGCGGCCATGGCGGGCATCGGCGCCACGCCGGGCCGCGAGCCGGCACACAGGAGAACGCGTTCCGAGTGGGTAAAAAGGAGCTTCTCCCCGTGGATTGCGCCGGGAAGGAGCCTCTGCCGACACCTGGGGCGAGCGTGTTCACCGAGGAGCTGGGAACCGCGCGAGCGGGCGCCTGCCGGCTCAAAGCCCTGCTGCGTTTCCTACCAGCGCTGCGGTTTGGTGGGCAGCTCCGAGCCTTCTCCCCCCTGAAACCCCTCTGCTCCCCTCGGCAGCTCCTGCCCTGCGCTCCCAGCATCCCGGCGGGAAGAGCCTGCCGCGGGGAGCGCCAGGAGCACGCGGCCGCGGGACCTGCAAACTTTGGGCACTCAACAGGTCCTCTCCGCACACAATCAGGGCCAAAAGATCGATACTGACACTTTAGACGATTTCTCTCGATCTGTTTTTCCGTCGACTGTCGGGGCAAAATTCCGCTTTTCCGATATCTTGGATGCTTGGCTAATAGAAACAAATAAAGTGAAAGCTTCTGTCCACAATGGGCGAGGAGCACCCATTGTCGGCGGGCGCTAATCGGATTAAATTGGCTCCTGGCTCTATTGCTCGGGGATAACTCACTCCTAAATTTTTTCCCATCTCAAGGGGATGGGCCATTGTTGCTTTCTTTCCTCCTCCCCCCC
>VZTD01000828.1:119141-141575 GCA_013397725.1 Rhagologus leucostigma | reverse complement strand
CGGGCAGGGAGCGCGGTGCCGTCCCCCCAGCCCCGCCGCGGAGGCTCCGGGCTCCGAGGCGAGCGCGGAACCCGAGCTGAGCCTCACCCGCGACCGGCCGCTAAACCGCTCCCGCAGTATCATCCTAAAAATTTGCTAATAGCGGCTCTTTTCACGTAATTTAAGTGCTAATGAAAAAAAAAGCCCCGCTTTGAATTTATATATATTTCAGCGGAGAATAATGTTTTATTTAAAATAGTTACAGCGCGCCTTTTGATTTAGAGTTTAAAGTAAATAATATTTGTANTGGCTCGGGGCTGGTGGCGGCCCCTCCACGCCGCCCAGGCCCCACGGCCAGGAAAACCTGGGTGCCTCTCACTCACTCACTCACTCACTCACACGCAGAGCGTGGGTGACCTGCCGAGGGGCTTTGCTTTTGTTAGGGTTCGCTACGGAACATTTCTGCGGTCAAGGNACCGGCCGCTAAACCGCTCCCGCAGTATCATCCTAAAAATTTGCTAATAGCGGCTCTTTTCACGTAATTTAAGTGCTAATGAAAAAAAAAGCCCCGCTTTGAATTTATATATATTTCAGCGGAGAATAATGTTTTATTTAAAATAGTTACAGCGCGCCTTTTGATTTAGAGTTTAAAGTAAATAATATTTGTACATCTAAAACATACTCAAGACAAATGAAAAGCCTCTAGATGCTTTTGTATGAGATGCTGAAGAGCTCTACAAACTTAAAAGCACAACCTCAATTAAGCCCATCTTCATCTGGAAAAAAAAATTAGCAACTGAAAGCTGAATATATTAGATAATGCACACTTGCAGGAGAGCGTTCTCTTAGCAAAAAATTCTTGATAACCAACCTAAAGCTGGCCTTCGAGTTGCTCGATGCTAATTTTGTTTGAAACTGTTTAACTAACTCTGAATAGATATCCATATTCAACAAAGACATAATTAATGGCAACCTTTTCTTCTGCTTAGAAGACATCATAACAAGCAGAAAAGTACAAAAAGATTTTTATAGTAACTAATTTAAGGACAAAGGGTTGACCTCTAGCATTTCATTAAATAAACGGAGCGAATGAAAGAAGAGTGACAGTATTCATCCTTGTTCAATTCAAGCAGCCAATTTCAAAATGCAAATCATAATCTGCAGATGTTGGAGCCTGATATATTTTTTTAAAATATCATTTGTTCAATTTAAGAACATCAGACATTTGAATTTTAAATTANAGAACATCAGACATTTGAATTTTAAATTTAAAAAAAAAAAAAAGAAAAAAAGAAAAAAAGAAAAAAATCAAAACCGATTCCCCGCTCCGGGTTTCGGCGCAGCGTGACTGCGCACTCGGAGCCGGGGGCTGCCGGGGCTCCCCTCCCTCCCCACCTCCCCAGCCATTCACTTCGTACGTTATTCCCAAAACCTTTCGATGGAGAAGTTCTGCCAAGCCGCACATTATTTCTGATCAGCGCAGCTCCTCAGCGCTGCTGCCTCTCCAGCCCGGGGATGATGGGGAGCAGCCCCGGGCCGAGCCCAGCCAGCCGCTCCGTCCTCCCTCCCCACCCGCGGGCACCCAGCACCCGTGGCCGGGCCGCGTCCCCATCCCGAGGGGCCGAGGGCGATGGATGCTCCTCGGACGGGCTGCTGTGGCACAGGGAGAAGCGTCCCGGCTCCGGTCCCCACGGGTGGCAGAGCCCCAGAGCCCCAGAGCCCCATCCCGAGGGGCTGAGGGCGATGGATGCTCCTCGGACATGCTGCCAGGGGGCTGCTGTGGCACAGGGAGAAGCGTCCCGGCTCCGGTCCCCACGGGTGGCAGAGCCCCAGAGCCCCAGAGCCCCGGCCCGGGCAGGAATGTGGTGGTGGCCAGAGCACAGGTGGGGACATCAACGGGAGGTGAGCTGACTCTGAGTTTGGGAACACAACCCCAACCCTCCTGAGCCGGGCTTCCTTTCAGGCGCCGAGGGACGAGGCGCAGCGGGAAAGGAGGAGATTTTGGCTGGGCCGCGGATGACGTGCAGTCCTTTAGCCGGGGAGGAATGGAGTCTCGGCGCAGCCTGACACTCAGCACACACTTGTTCCACGGGGATCCGGGGCAGTCAAGCACGTGCCAAGGCACGCGGCTCCGGCGGAGGAGCCCGGGGAGCAGCTCCGGGTGGCAGGAGGTTACACGCTGCGCTGGGTACAGACCCACAGACCTGTGGAGGGGTTCCTTCCTCGTGCCCTTCAGTGCCCTTTCACCTTTCTCCCCCACGCAAAGGACGCCCAGGAGTGACGTCAAGGGACACTTCTAAGGTGCCCAAGGGGGCCAGAGGACGCATCGCCATGTCCGACACAACGGCAGCACCAGTTCCTCCCTCCCCGTTCCCACACCAGCTCCGACAGCTGTTTCCAGGTTTGCAGGGATAACCCACAGGGCCTGGCACCGCCGAGCCTGCACACGGGTGGGGTTTCTCCCAGGAAATGGCTTTAGGGTGTTTGGAAGCGTTTTCGGGGAAGCATGAGGTCTTTTAAATTTATTTTGGCCATTGAAATACACAGAAGTTTCTGGCTTCACTGAACTGGGCCGTAGGGTACAGCGGACCAACACTGACATCTCCTCAGCGAGCAATTCCCTTCCTTCCCTAATAAAGGGAAAATATCCCGGCCTCCCACCGCACGGCCCCTGGCTACTGCTGAGTTACAGTGAAGCACGACCTCTGCAATGGCATGTATATCAATTAAATTGCTGCTGATTAGGGCCCATCAGCGACTCACAGCCCACGGAGAGGGACCGAAATAAACGCCCAGGAGCATCCCTGGGGAGAGGAGAGCAGCGCTGCGCCGTGGCCTCACCCAGGGCACAGCAGAGCAGAGCAGAGCAGAGCAGAGCAGAGCCATTTCTGACAGGCCAAGCGCAGGTTTGTCCCAAGCCCTTCCCAAAGCCCAGGAGCAGGAGCCCATCCCGGCCCCGCCGGCGCTGGGCACGGGCAGGAGGAAGGGCCGGGGCCTTGCCAGCCTCCTGCACAAACAGACCCTGCAGCTGTCGCGGGGCGAAATAAATGACTTCCGGAGGTGGCGGAGAATAAATGGATCCATTCAGGCACGAGTGAAGGGGACATTATTTTCCTCCTCGGAGAGAAAAAAAAATCCCTCCCCAACAACCTATACATTAAGGTATCAATGAACAACAAATTCATTCAGTTATGACACAGGAAATCTAGAGCAGAATGGGCTGCAAAACAAACTCGATTTATCTGCGCCACACACGCAAAAGGAAAAAATGCCTCTTGTTGGCTGGCTCTGCCAGGGCTGGGGCTCCTCTCGAGGAGCGCTCAGGATTCCAGCCACACACGGAGCCTTTTCTGCCGGTGCTTTGGCGGTGGACGCGAACTTCTGAGGTTAAGATTGTTCCCTTAGGTTTATCCTCTTCAGGGACAACGTGTGCACAAGACGCCCCTGGAGCATGTTTAAAGTCAGGCTGCAGATGCACATAATCTCCGTCCTCCCGCACCACAAACGGCAGACGTGGAGGTTTGGGGGTTTTTTTTTAAAAGGGAGAGGAATTACTCATTCAAAGAGAAACCAGGCCTTTCGTTTCCACTGCGGCAACCTTCACTCTTATATTAAGAAAAGAAAAGAAGAGGCAAAACCGGAAACGCGGGCTCAAGCCAGGCCCTACTTCTCAGAGCAAGGCAGCGGCTCCCTCCTCTCCCACCTCTCACGGGCAGCCCTGAGCCCGCCCAGGGGACCCCATCTGCTCCACCACACGTCTGGGCACACGCTGAGCCTGAGGGCACACCCACGGCCCCGACCCTGGGAAGGACAGAGGGGCAGTGGCCTCCTGCCCTCCCACGCAGCCCCTGGGCACCACCACGGACCCGCTTCCCTGAGCCCACTCCCCGCTGCTGTTCAGCACCGCGAACCCGAAGCTCGGCCGAGAAACAAAGCCCGTCCTCCTCTTATTTCCGAAGCATTTATGCTTAGCTGTTTTCCCCAAGTAACATTAAAAAAATCTCTTAAAAATGAGTGTAACGGGTCAGTCCTGCTGCAGAAACGGAATTGGCGCCCAGCTGCAAGGAGCGCTCGGCGTGCAGGAGAATAATCCAAAAGGTTTTAATTAGGGAAAGCTGCAATAAATGAAGGAATATGAGCTCGGACGAGAACACTTGAACGTAAAAATAACTGGGAAAGACGAGACACGGTGGCGCTCGGAAGGGAGATCTCCCTGCTGCCAGGGAGCCCCAGAACAAGGCGGGGCACACTCCCAGCGCCAGCGCGTCCCCCCCAGGCCCCAGGGGCTCTCCGGGAGCAGCATCCCAGGCGCGGCGGGCCACATTAATGCGGAGCACATCGCCGACCCTGTGCGCGGAGCCGGCGGCCCACCCCTTCCGTCAGCAGGTGACTTCCCCCGCGTCCCGCACAGCTGCCCGGAGCCCTCGGCCCGCCGGCTCCGGAGGGGGTCCCCACAAAGGCAGGATGTGGCCGGGCGCGGGGCCGGGGCCAGGGCCGGGCAGCGCCGTCCTCCGGCCGCTCCTTGGGAACCAAGTCACGCTCCCACGACAACTGCTCCTCTGTGCCTGTTTGAACTGTCCCTCCCAATTAGCAGTAATAAGTGACTCGGTAAAGATGAGCAAACACAGCGCATTCATCAGCCCCGGCGGCCCCAGGAGATCCCCAGGGCACCGCTCCCGAGGACGCCGAGCGCATCCCGCCCGGCCCCAGCGAGCGCCGGCAAAAGGCGAAATTAATGACGAGGCGCTCCAAGAGTTTGCCTGAAATTATTTTATTCTGCCCGAGAATTGATTACTCCCGGCCTGGAAATATGTCTAAATCAATACGCTGAAGCTCAGGGCAAAAAAGACATGCGCTAGCCCCATTTATTTCACCCACTTTTTTGAGGAATGGCACATAATTTACCGGCTAGGAATTGCTGAGCCCTTCCAGAGCGAGGACTAATGACAGGCTGTGGGAAAGCGATGCCTCCATCCATCTCCCAGGCGAGTCACGAGTCCCCGCACCCGCCCGTGACGACCCTGGCGGTGGCCAAGATGCCACTGGTGACAGAACGTGCCTGAGGCCATCCTCGCCGGGCAGATGGATACGGAGGTGAAGCGTGTGGGTCGAGGCACCCACCACGGAAACGGTTTTAAACCTCCCCAAAAGGACGACTGGTGCCCAGGTGGCAGTCCCTGCACGCCTCGCTCCTGCCTGGCCGGCTGGAACCGGGCTGGAGCAACCACCGGGTCAGGGCTGAGCTGAAAGCCGTGCCGAATGTACGCAACAAACACCGAAACTGTCGGAGAAACGCTCGCGGCCGGGCCTCAGCACCGCGGAAAAACAGCCTGCGTTACCCAGAGCACGCGGACCCAGCTCCCCAGAGCTAATGGCACGACAGGACAAGGTGCAGGACAAGGACGCGTCCCATCATCCGGGGGCTGAGCCCCAGGTCGGGAGGAGATGTCAGCGCCACGTGCTGCATTCCACAGCGGACGCTCCGCACGCACCTTGCGGGCGACGCGCGCCTGCCAGCGCGCCCCATTTGCCAATCCTCTGCATGCGCCACGGGGCCGCGCGTTTTCCGGGGCATTAAACCCTATCCCCCCTCAGGAAGCTTGGCGGCAGCTGTCATCCTGCTCGCGGGGGGCGGGCGGGAGGGCTCCTGCTGCGGACCATCAGTGTCACTCCCGAGCCGCTGGTGGGTGAAGGACGAGGTGGCCCCGGCGGCCCCGGGAGCTGCCGGCCCGTGCCGGGGGGTTTGTCACCGCTCCGGGGACGGGGCTGTGAGAGCAGCACCGGCACTGAGGTGCAGGCACAGCAGCACGCCTGCACGGACACCCACGGAAAGGACACTTCCCACCGCGCTACAACGAGAGGACTCAAACATTTCCACTCGCCGCGAGTCCTTCAAGCAAACGTCTTTACGTAAAAGAGAGACATAAAGCAGCAGAGCGCTGCAAAAATCAAAATCCAGGGTTCGCTGGCTTCCCCTCGGGCAAACCCCTTCCCACCCGGGCTGCTCCAGACGTCTCTGAGGGCACCGCGTCCCCAGGCCTGGGCAGCCTCGGGCTGGAAGAGAATTCCCCTTGGCCCCGTCACACAGATGAGAGATGCCAGGGCAGGAGAGGGAGCCCGAGGAAAGGGCAAAACACGGCGGGGTTTGAGGCGAGCCTTGCTGAACCCCAGCCCAGAGGCAGGGGAGGCAGAAGAGCGAGACCGCATTCGGAGAGCCCGGCCGTGCTCTGCAGGCCTGGCCCTGCTGGCCAGCCCCGAGCCCACGGACAGGCTGCCCGGCTGACACCCTCCTTCAGCTGCACTTGGCTCTGCCCACAGGGGATTGTTCTAGACCGAAACACTGCTGCTCCCCCACTCAGAACGGGAACATCTGTGAAAAGGGGTCATTCTTCATAAACTCGCGAGTGCCGGGTAGGGGAAAAAAAATACCCGGCCCAAAGAAAACAACATCGCCTTTATTTTTCGGTGCAGCCGCCTGAGCCCGCAGCACCCCCGTGGGCGAGGCAGGGAGGGCTGGGGGGCTCAGCCCTGCCCCTGCACCCCCAGCCCGCACGGCTCCCCAGGCACGGCCCTGCGGAGCGGGACAGGGACCAGCGGCACCGAGGGACACGCGGCCGGGCCGGGGCCCAGTTCCCTCTCTCGCCTCCCTCGCATCCCAGCAGGCACAAATCCCCACGCGTGGCAGCAATGCAAAGGAGTTTTATTACTCGATAAAACATTTGAAACAAAATAAATGGTTTTGTCAAACACTATATCTCCTCAAATAATAATGCGCCGGCTTGCGAAGAAAAACAACCGACATTCATATTCTATGGCGAAGGTTTATTTCGCCTCCCCGAGGAGAGGGGAACGGGCATTTCAATTCGGAATTCAGACACTGTACGGGAATACAGTAACTATAGTTCTCAGAGGGTTTGTGCAAATGCCAGCAAAACAAACCCCAAATCAAATTTATTAGCTGGTGGAGATCTCTAACAATCTTACGCAGTGACTGATGAAGCCGTCGGGGAATTCCTTTCAACATTTGGTGATTTAAAGCCCCTACAGAAACTTCATTGTCTGTTCCAAGACAGAAAGAGTTCCTCGCTATCCAGCCCTGCTCCAATGGCAGCACCGGGCTGGGTGTTACGGCCAACGCGTGTTTCCTTTCGTCTGGAAACCTCACCAGGAACCCTAACATCCCCAGCCCCGTGCAGAACTGTAAAGGCAGCAAGTGCAAATCAATTCAGGGCTGCAGCCTGCGTCCTGAAGGGCCTGCCTGGATTTTGACGGCAAGGTTGGCACGCTCCCTTCTGCCCCGCGCGCGCCTCCAGAAAACGATCCGGACGTCATTCCCCGTCCCGGATCAGCCACCAAACGCCCGCGGTCTGCTCGGCACGGGGCAGAGCCCCAGGTTTTGGGTGCAGCCGACTCCCTCCACAGCACCGGCTGCCAGAACCGGGCTGGCTGTGCCGCGGCGGGGCCCGGCAGCCAGAGCTGCCCTCTGGGAAAGCACCAGCACGGCAGCCGGGCTCCCGCTGCGGGAGGGGAGATGCCCTTCCTGAGGACGCGGGGGCAGAGGAAGGTGAAGGCACAGCCGGTGCCCCCGGAGCATCCGCAGCGCCCGGCCCAGGGCAGCTCCCGCAGAACCATCCCTAAAAGCAGCCCCAGAAATGCACGGCTCTAATTGCCAGGTTTTTGTCACGCACGCTCATCACTGGGCCATTTGCATTTCAGCTGCTAAAATATCAGAGGGACGTCACTTAATCAATCATCGCAGCTCACAAAGTCCTAAGTGAGAGAATATTTTTTGATTGTCTCTGCTTGTATCTAAACATCTCACAAGCCCGCCAGCCAGTTCTTCATTTCAATTAGGGCGATGCTGATCGTTAGCTAACTAATAAGGACCAATTTTCTGTCACAACTATTTCCTAATTAAATTCAAAACAGAGATTTCTAACCCAGATGGTCAGCCACGCTACAGATTTGTTTAAATTTGGTATCACAGTAACAAACTACTAATTAGGGTTTGTAAATACACCAATTCCCTTATGACTTGGTTGTTAGTAATGCATACAACCGGTTTATTAAAGCACTAATTGTGTCTGGCTTTACTTGGGCCTAACACATAATCCACTTATCACATACTGGTACCAACTCATTTTGAAGGGATTATGAATGAAATCATAAATGAGGTCTCGCATCCCTTTCCCGGCACGGCTAATAAAGGGTTGGTGTCATATTTAGATGGCACATCCAGATCTTCTGCCTCTGATGCAGAGTGATGCCGATGCAGAGCGAGGCAGTGACGCTGCCGCTCCGCTCTCCAAAGGCTGTCTCGCGAAAAAAGTTCTGGATGCCGCCCCCACGCCCGGAAAGGGGTTTCTGCTCCAGCTCCGCTGGGCAGCAAGTCATCCCAGCAGCCAAGCTCCTGGAAAGGAGCTCTGGGGCTTCCCGGAGAAAGCACCCAATTGTTTATTTCCCGCTGAAGTCAAGCTCAGCCCCGCCACGGGGCCGGGGCTGGCACAGGGGGCTCACGGGAACGCCCGTCCCCTTGCCTGGAGACCCTCGCGAGCCTCGACCACCTTCTTGTGGAGGGCTGGAGGACGCCAAACCTGGATTCCCTATGGGAAAGGCCCTGTTTTTGAGGGAAGGCTTTGTTCCAAGGACCCGAACGGGCGATACCCCACACAGCTGGGGCACCAACGCCCCTCGCTGCCGAGGCTCTATCGAGAGTGCACAAAGTAGGAAATAAATGATAGATAACCGTGAATCGCAAGGTTATGTAAACACGGAGGGGGTTTCACAAGAATCCTATTAAGCCATAAAAGAAAAGCACGGATGGTTTATCACATCGCTAAGACCCAAGAATGCATTAATAAATAGAAGAATAGATAACGAACCGCAGAGTACAAGGCTAAACTACCCGCTATTGTGAGGATCCTGTGACAGTAGAAACAATGAAGGGGAAGAAAAAGCTTTGTTGGTCTGTCACCAGAACCTTGCAGTGTATCTTTTATAGCCCATTTTTAATGAATTCACAGCACCTATCGGTTATTCTCTGCCCAAATCCCTCATTTTCCTCCCTCTTGAATGCAAATTCCCATGCTGCACTCTGCCTTCACCATGACTTCCCCCGCTAAACTCGGGGTTTCTCCGGGTTTCAGCGGCCTTTCAGCCCCTGCGAGAACAGGCTTCCGCTTTCGTATTTCCAAAGGGTTTTCAGGATGGTAACAAAAGCGGGGTTCAATGCAAAGCAGGAGCACCTCTGAGCCTTGCTGCATCCTTTGCTTCTTCTGTGACAGGAGGGTGACCGCTCACACAGGTCTAATTCAGCCCAGAGTGACGATGCCCGGACGTTGCCTGCCAGGAGAAAAAAAAAAACCCCACGAAAGCCGCTGCTGCTCCTCTTGCCGTTTTCCAGCCCTCTGCGAATAACACTGAGAATTGCTGGAGGGGACTTCATATTAATCCAACAGATAGTACCCTCTTCGTAGACACTGCTACAGAGACTCACTAACAGTTTATTTTCACTGCGCTGAGGGGGTTTTATCATTAAACAAGGACCCGGGATACATTTACTGTAGATTACTTTTATTTTTACTGCAGCGCCGTTAGGTACAGAGCGCTAGGGAGACAGGGCTGGCCACGACACGCTCTGCAGTAAAACCCCTCGGCCCTGCCTCCGCCAGAATCCGAAACCCTGATCGATTTCCGCGTAAAAAACCCCAAAGGCTTTGTGCTGCTGCACGGGAGCACAGCCTCGACACGGCTGGCAGAGGCAGAAAGAGGGTCCGTGTTAAAGATGGGGAGCCTGGCACAGCACGATGGATGCCCAGAAACTCAAAGCCCTTTCAGCGGCGAAGCCCAGCCGAAGCAGGTCCCCAAGGAGCCTGCGCTGGGCCCAGTTGGAGGCTTGCACTGGGAACTACTCCTACCTCCTTACCCCTCACATCCCCAGAGGATGCTGCAGGTAGGCGGGAGAAGCCACACAGCTGTTGTCTTTCCTCACTCCGAGAGAAGGGAATTAAAGAGACCCGACCGGACCCCAAGCAGCAGTCAGGAACCTGGATTTGCCTTTTCCTGGACTGTCCGCACTCGAGCTCCCGGCAGCTTTTGGTGCCTGTCCCACCAGCGCGTCCCTGGGAGCTCACGGGGTGTCCCGCAGGACAGCCGCACCACAGGGTCCCTTGTCCCCAGGGGCAGGACGGGGGGCCACCTCGCCTCTCCTTCGCCGGGTGCCAGAGGCGAGGCACAGGCGGGGAGGCGGCTGCGCTCCCTCCCCTCAGCCTGGAGCCTCTCTCCTGACCACGGAGGAGCAGAGAGCAGGCGGCTGCTCTCCCAGGAACACACTTCAGGCCAGTGAGGAGTACAGCCGAGTGCTCAACAGGCTCTGGAAATAAGTGGAAGTCAAATAAGTTTGCCGCTCTTTGTCCCCCTTTCAATATCTAGCTTTGATCAAAATCCTTGGATACTCAAGTGGTTGTTGACTTAATGTAGTAATGAGACATAGCCTTAAGTGAGGCCATTTCCGTGCCCATTCAGGCTCTCTGAGAGCAAGGGATGCAGGAGGAAAAGCCTCTCCTGGTCTCTGGGAGCTGCAGCAGAGCCCAGAGCAGAGGCCTGGCCCCGGCTGCCGGGAGATGCAGCACGCAGGTCTGGTGGCCACGGCTACGCGAGGCACGCTTCACATCCTTTTTAGGCCACGGAGCCTCGCTAGCGCGGCGCTGGGTGGCACCGAGAAATCCGCCGGAAACGCCTCCTCCGAAAGCTGCACCAGGCGGCCGAGGCTGTTCCGGAAGGCTGAGCACGCTCCAGCCTCAGCGAGGGCGTCTCCCCGGTGCCGCTGCTCCGGGAGGTGGTCCGAGCAGGGGCTCCGCGCCCCGCACCGGCCCTGCGCGCTCATCCCTCGCAAGGCCACCAAGCCAAAGCGCCGAACCCCAGCGGGGCCTGGACACCGCTGCCACCAGCGTCACCACTGCCTGCTCCCGGAGAGCGCTGGGGAAGAGGGTGGCATCATCCCAAGGACACGGACCGGATGACCTCAAAGGCCCTTTCCAGCCCAGAGGGTTCTGCGATTCCCTGGGCAGGCTATCGGCCTGAGCAGGGCAGGAGGGAGGGAAGAGCCCAGGAGCCTGGATAAGCAAGACAGCAAGCCCCGAGAAAAGTAAAAATTCTCCGAGTGACGGGGAGCAGCTCAGCCAATTAGGATTTTAATTCCCCTCGTTATGCACAGCCAGTCAATAAATTCTGCACCAAGCAGCTGCTCTAATTCTCAAGCCCATTAAGCCCTACATCTGATAGGCGGGCGGGAGGGGCTGCCGGGGGGCACAGACGGCGCTCCTCGAGATATGAAACATTTCCTCTTGCGCATCTGGGGCACCCCACCCAGCCCCACTCCGAACGGGTATTTTATGGAGGCGGCGAGCAAGAATTTATATAAATATCCTGCCGGAGACACACACCCCACATATGGAGAGAATAAAGAGGTGCCGGGATGAGACGCGCTGAGGGAGAGTTGGTGCTGTAACAGAGGTGGAGGGGAGAGTCTGGGACGGAGCAACAGGATTTGGGCGTCTGAAATGGAGGGAGATGATCCCAAAGAGCTGGGCAAGCAGCCAAGAGCGAAGAAAAGCAGGATCAGAGATGCGGGGAGGAAGACAACTCATGGAGCAGGATGGCAAGCCCGGAGAGGGCTGGCTCTGATGCAGGAGGAGGCCGGGAGCCACAGCAACAATTCCTGGAGCGAAGGGGCAGATGGCTGGAGCGGAGGTATCCCCCCAGCTGCAGAGATGAAAGGCAGGAGAGAAAAGGGAATACACTGGGAGTGGAAAAGCCTTTGGCAGCCAAGGCGGTTTTGCTTGTTAATTGGCAACAAGCTAACACGTTAATTACAAAGTTACCGGACGGTCAGGAAAAACATTGGCAGCAGAGCAATTTGCATTCCTCCGGAGACCGAACAGACCCTGCTCTAGGAATGCTGCCTCTGCCCACCCACATCCAGGATCGGAGCGCCCCAAGGCCTCGCAGCCGGGCAGAGCACGAGCGGCGATTAAAAACCATCCCACCTCTAGCTGAGCTCTCGCTCATCTCAGATTAGCGTGAAAGACTAATTGCAGGACACGTGCATCCAGCCAAAATTTATTGTCTTTTCATCCCTTAGGCACAAATTTGAAAACAAGCTGCCCACCGCAAATTCCATTCCCGCTGCACAGCGGGAAAACACCAGGCCGACAAGGGGCCGCTCTCCCCGTCAGCTCCACAGGGCACCGGAGGAGAGAGCGGTGACGAGCCCTTGGGCTTTGGTCAAGGCAAGGGGCGTAAACGAAAGTTTGCTCGGTTCTGTGAGCGCACCGGCTGCAAAGAGCCCCCTCCTTTAATCCTACCCGGCCTCAAAATGTAATTCCCTCACTTGGAAGGCTGGCTGGAGCCGTTCACGTCTCGGACCCAGCCAAAGCCCGGTGTCTCTGCGAAGGCCGTTCGTAGGCTGGAAGCCAAGGAATGGGTTTTCTCGTGCAGGAAGCTGCGGCTCTCCAAGCCCGGCACACGGCTCCTGACGGGCAGCGGCACGGCGCTGCCTGGGATCCCAACACCAGGCACAGCACAGCAAAGCCCCCAGGACTTCCCCCTGCTGCATCCCAGGTCTAGCATGGCCCTCTCCGCTCCCCAAACCTGCCGACAGCCAAGGGGAGACACGGCAAAGCTGTTGGACATCTGTTGGACCACCACTGTCAGCAGTGCCTTCCACTGACCTCAAATAAAAAAGTATTTCACTTTCCCCTGAACTTCCCAGCAGCTGGAAAGCTGGTGCACTTTGATGGATTCAAGATCCATCAAAGATCTTGGATTCAGGATCTTCTTCCAGGAAGGAGCTCGTGGGTTCAGGAGCTCCAACATTAGGAAGAAATTCTTCCCCGTGAGGGCGGTGAGGCAGTGGCACGCTTTTCCCAGAGAAGCTCCACGTGTTTATCGCAACTCCCGCAAACAGCACTAATAAGCTTGCTAATAACGGCACAGATCAGCGGCTGCTGCCGGTAAATTAATTAGAAACGGCATTACCGTGCTCTGATTAGTTGCCATCCCTCCACCTTGTAGACTGAGACAGATTTTGTCACCAGCTCGTGTTTCAAACGCCACTAGAAGCCCACTCGAGCAAGCCCATCCAGAAAGTGCCGGGCACGTGCTCACAGCTGGGAGAAAATGGCTTTAAAACCTCCAGAGCTTCTCAAGGCCGGTTTATGCAAGGTAATTAATCTGTCATTTTAAGAGCATCATGTATTTCCTCCACGAATCAGCTGACAACACGATGCTGCTGCAGAAGCATCTCGGTGTGGCCCACCCCAGGAACACGAGGCTCAGGGCTCAGCCTTTCCCCTCCCAAAGCGTGGAATCAGCCGGAAATTCATGATCTTATGGACTGGCTTCTCTCCCCTGCCTGCTGGGGTTTGAACTCAAGGCTCTCCATTTCCTCACGAGCGCGAGCACCAGGAATTAAGCGAAAGTGCTAATGCCAAAGATCACTGAACACTCCGAGCCCAAGGAATGCACCTCAGAGGCCCGCCGCTGCAGTGACAGGAGCCAGCACTCCCGATCTGGAACTGCAGAACTGGAACAGCCCTCCCCACCTCAGCTGTGGCAGCGACACCGATGTGAGCACAGAAGTCTTTCCATCGCTTCTGATTACCCAAGTCAGTAATTTAGCAGGAAATGGAGTTCCTGGGGGCCATTAGCGTTGATTATCTCGCAACGCCCCACCCCTGAGGAGTGACTGAAGATGCTGTGACACACCCAGCGATGCGCCGATGCCCCTGCCTGTCCACGGTCCGCCTGCAGCAGAGAGATTTTCAATTGACTGGAACCAAAACACCCTTTTGAGGTTCTCGGGGAATGGGCAGCAAACCCTGCCGAGGACGGTTCAGATGCTCGCTGCACTCGAGGTACAATCCCCGGGCACTGCTGCACCAAACGGAGATCAAAAGCAACAATAGTCTGTAATCAAGGATATCTGCATAATAGTTTTCCTGAAGGATGTTTGTGCAGGTGAGCGAGGAGTAAAGCATTGTTCCATCAAACGGTAATTTCCTTGTATCTCGGAGAACGAATCCCATTCGCTCGCGGGGGTATAATTCAATTAAAGGGGAGAACCCCGCGCGAGGCGATGAAATCTATCGGTTTGCCTGCCACGCCGCAAATCACACCAGGCAAGAAAATGGCATTTGGTCCTGACATTATGATTTATTTCCTACTCAGTATCTTATAATTCTTACAAGATAAGCCAAGACGAGAAATTATCATGCGTACGTGGGGGTCGAGCCTGATCCTCTTTATTTTCCCTTCCCAACTGCGGGACTGTGTGTTTCAGCCTTGTCTTCGAGGAGGCCGGTAAAACAAACGGTAACATTTCACAGAGGCAAAGCAACTCTCGCTCTGCACCCGCGGCGGGCTCAGGCAGCGCAGGCCCACTCCATGGACTCGGAGGAGACGGCAGGGGCTGCTCCAAGCCGGTTGTCCCGCCTGGGTGAGGCCCCGGCAGGGAGCCCAGCCGAGGGGAGGCTCCACGCCTGCCAGCCTGGGGACGCTGCCCGTGCCCGGGCCATGCCCAGCCCACCTCGCCTGCCCACATTCTTCTCTCCTCCCCCGGCACCAGCCTGGAAGGGAACCTCGGCTCATCTCCTGGGCCACCAGCAGGAATGCCCGGGTAGGGGGACGTGATGTGATGCCGCTGCCCTCCTCCTCAGCGAGGATGTCAGGAACCCCTCGTCCACGAGCAATCTGTGAATTCATTGTCTGCCCAAAGCAGCTCGGCTCTCGGGCTGCCCATGTCACAGCTGCCCTTTGCACGGCACCGGGGGGAAGCCGTGGGCAGCGTCACCAGACACACTCGGCTTCCTTCAGAGAGATTTTTTAGTTAATTGACCCTCCTCCTCCTAATTTGCTTTCAGGATCTTAAAACCTTCCTCCTCATCACCATCAGGGGAGCATCTTTTCCTCTCCTTGCCCGCACTCCAAATTCCTGAGCACAGGTAAACACACATTCATTCCAGCCTGTCAG
Source organism: Rhagologus leucostigma (assembly GCA_013397725.1). Lineage (NCBI taxonomy): Eukaryota > Metazoa > Chordata > Aves > Passeriformes > Rhagologus > Rhagologus leucostigma. Next base: position 126,565 of record VZTD01000828.1, on the reverse strand, counting down.
CAGGCAAGGAAAGCTAATTAAAGTATTTGCAGCACTGCTGGATGGCACAGCAATCCTCTGCAATTGGATCAGAAAGCTGCCTGGCCAAAAATAAGCGGTATTTGAATTTATTACGTTTTTATCGTATGCGGTTTACCCTTTTACCACCACCCCCCCCGTAACATCTCTATCATAAAAACCTCCCCACTCCACGGAAGTCTCTTCTCACAGACTTCCCCGAAGGGCTGTGTGTCCACACAAACTCGACCTCTTGGTGAAGGCCGTTTTCTCCCAAGTGCCCTAACAAATTTGCTCACAATGCTGCCGGCTGTGCTGGGGGCGGACAGCCAGGCTGGGGAGGCTGCAGCAGAGGACGAGCCACCCCAACACAAGTTGAAGGAATAGGTGGGTGACAGTCACCTCGTGCTTCGCACTTCACCTGTTACCTGCCCGTGCTTTTCCCTCCGGGAGACGCGGCCACACCGAGTCACTCCAAGTTTTACCCCTGAAGCAAAAGTTAATCTGAGTTTGAGAACAAAAGCAGTGCAGTTTGTCCTTGCACGCCAAGGATTACGACTCCTGAAAGGGTTCCTTATTATCGGCTTGTCACTGTCTCCGCTTTAATCTCCTCCTCTCCTCTGCTCCCTGCCTCCTTCCCGCCGCTCCTGCCGCCCCGGGGATGCTCAGCCAGGCCAGCGGGACGCTCTGGGCGAGCCCTGCTGGGCAGCCCGTGGCCCCTTCAGCTCCCTAACGAGATCGTCGCCTCCTGCCAGAGAAAAAACTCCCGCCGAAAATAATTCCAATATCCAACCCCTTTTACCGACTGTTCTTTGACACGAACGGCCTCGGCAGCCCCAGCAGATCCGGGCGCCACGGGTCAGACCTGTTGTGCCTCCAAACACCTTTCTGGAACTCAGGTTTCCCTTTCCACGGAATTTATTGCATTCATCTGCCAGCAGAATAAGGCAAAACCCACAAACAGCCATTTTTAAGACGCCCCGAGCATTTCGGGAGCCGGGGCACCGATGTCACACACGCTAACAGCTGGTGACAGCCCAGCGCTGTCACATTAGTCAGCGCTGCAGCAGACGAGCATTATTTGCCCATCATCAGCCCTGAAAGCCATCGCCACGACCTGGGAGAGAGACGGGAGACATGGAACACACGGCTTGGATGGAGTCACAGCGAGCATCATTACCGGAGTGAAAACCAGCTCGTTTTTAAAGCCTTCAGCGGCGGAATTCAGTGCTGTCTCCCAGCCGGCACACAGAAATCTCAGTGCAGCCATTATCTGAGAGCAAACTGATTCCGTAGTTTGCAAAATTAATAGTATTTAGCCCCCTGGTTTCCGTAGTAACCAGCCCGCCATCCCTCCCTGCCTGCCCACGACAAGGTCTCTGAAGCATTTCACATAGTACTTATCCATTTTCTTGCTCTCACCTCGCTCTCACCTTTACTTTCAGCGCAGAACGCAACACAATCCACCGCCACTAAAGACTAGGCTGAGAGTCAGATTAAAATTATCCCTGTTTGCCCTGACCTCTTTTCTCTGCAGGTGAGAGTGTCCCCATTCAGCAGCTAAATGAAGCAGAAATGATGGAGTGTTTGTTTTCCCTGACTTTTCCTCAGCTTGCCAGTAAATTTACAGCCACGAATATGAAGTGTTAATTTAATGTTCCCACTGAGCATCTCATTGTCAACAAAGGCTTCAAACCCTACGAGAGGAAAAGGTTAGCTCATGCAGAAAATGACCCTTATGGCTTGATTGTCTTCTGGTCCAGACTCGCGGCGAGCAGAAAGCGGAGGGCTTTGACTCGCGGCTTAATGCATTTGATGGCGATAAATGGGAGCTCTCCGCCTCGGCGCGGGGACGGAATCACCTGTAATGCTCANAAGTTAAACCCTTCATTATCCCCCAACTTCAGCGGAAGGGGCTTGCTGGCTGCAGATTACAACAGGACATTAGTGGTGGCGTGAAGCATGAAATTGCTTTCTTCACCTGGTGCTTCAAAACTTTAAGGCCTCGGCTCCGGTGACGTGCGCAAAAAAAAACCAAACCAAAAAAACCCCAGTTCTTCCAGGGAGAAGTCACGGAAAGAAGGAAGGAAGGAAGGAAAAAAAAAATACTAAGGTTTAAATAATCAAAAGCCTTGGTGGGCTTTTCGTGGCAGAATTACACATGCAGAAGGCTTCACTCCCAGCACATTTCGTCACTTTATCTGGCAAAAGGAGCTTAATGCTCACTGTAAGTAACGTTCACAGAACCAATTTACAGACCAGCCGGAGCATGAGCGAGAGCCACCGCACGCTTCGTACTACGCTAACCCTGCTCGGGATCTTTAGGAGAAAAAAGAAACCCCGATGGTGGTGTGGAATGGGATACGACTATTCAAAAAAGACTCAAATACCAGATTTTATTTTCCTTACAGCTAAAACGAAACCCGCGAGCCAGACGGAGATTACGACACATGCCAACACATACACATATGGTGGGACTATTCGCTGGGAAATCAAGCAAAACCCCCTATTAGCAGCCGAAAGGTTAAAAAAAAATAAACACCCCAAGCCCAGGCAGGAGCTATTGACTCGACACCCACAAAAATGCCTTTCCACAAGCTTTTCTGAAAGCCCAGTATCCCAGACGGGATTAATTTGGGTGAAACCCTTCCTTGCACTGCTGGCATTTGGACTTCCAAAGCCTGCTTGGAGTCAAAGGTATAGGTAGAAGAAAATGTCACCAGCTGCCCCAGCAGTTTGCAGCCCATCTCTCAGTGCTTCCCAAGGCAGACAGGGATTTCAGAGGCCGGGGCTGAAGCACCGGCATTTCATCAAGGACCTAAATTACACGAATGAGCCTCTAACTCATCGCACCGGCTGTGCACCTCTGGGAAGCGGCCCCTCACATCCCGCGTGAACGCCACCGACATCACAGCCCCGGGAAAGCCAGGGAACAGGGGAAGCTGACGGGCTCGTAGGGGCACAAAAACATTCACAAAATAACGGTGGGAACTGAATTCCGAAAGCGCCTCTTAACCGCGGTTCCGTCAGCAACGAGCAGGCACAGGACTCGGCGTGTCAGCGCGTCCCTGCGAGGGGCAGGCGCGTTCGAAGAGAGACAGTCGCTCTCAGGCCCGAATGTTTTATTCAGCGCGTGCCGAGCCACGCCAGGCTGGAGCTCTGCGAGCTGCTCCCAGCCACGCTGCCTTTGGGAGCCATTTGCCGGTCACATTGTCAGTTAACAGGAGTCATTTTGAAAGCAGCAATTCAGTCTCTCCAGTCCTTTCGTAACTCCATTTTCAGCCTGCAATTTGGATGATAGGAAAATTACAACCCTGCTGCACTGTATTATGTGATATAAATGTTATTGCAATTAAGCCGATGAGGAGAAACCTCAGAAAACAAAGATGTTTCGTTGCTGCTTTCTCCTTGTTCTCTCCCCAGAAGTCGAGCAGTTACGGAAGGGCAGTACAGGGGAAGAAGGGTTTCCACGAGCTGGAGGGGCCGCTCGTGAGGGAGCATGGCAGCAGCACAAACCCCCGGGGACACGCTGGGATTTCAGCCAGCTCCCCGACGAGTGATTTCCCTAAGGCACAGACGAGGGAGAACTGCTCTGAGTAACGAGGCGCAGCCAAAAGCGGTCCAGGTATCCGGGCATCCCTCTGGGGATGGAATAGGACATGTTAGGGCACCCTGGAGGGGATCTCCCTTCAACTGTGCCAGAGATCTTCATTCCTTGTGTCCTCAGCACCCACCCACAGCTTCCTTCTTCCAGCCCGAGCTCCAAACGCCTCTGGGGCATTTTGATGTATCTGGAAGGCGTAAGCCCAGGCAGCACGGCAACGCCTCCCTGTCCAGAGCAGGAAAACGGGGTTATAGGATATGCTTCCTGTGGGGGATCCAGCCCCCCCAGTCCCAGTGTTCCCTACAGGCAGTGCTGCTGCGTGGGGCAGCCTCGGGGACAAAGCCTGCCTGGGACACCCGGCCTGCTCTGCAAACACCTGGCACCTTCTCTCCAAAACCTCCGACGGGCGCCGAGAAAATGTTTACATTGAGTTACGGGAGCACCGGCCGTGGTAAACGACTTCGATTTCAGTGTTTCTGAAGAGGAAAAAAATAAAGCAAAAAAGGAGTCCTAGCACTCATCATTTACTCCAAGGTGCTGTAACCAGGTAGAAACTTGTCTTTTATGTGCTGAACTGTGTCCATGAAAGCACATTATCTTTAAGTGGGCACTGGAGGAACCACACTCAACATTGACTCCTTCACGCCATCGCTAACGCTGGATACTTCAATCATTCGAAGGTTTAAGTGGAGATTAGCAGAGACCTCACCTACATCTTCCTCTGGCAGTTCAGCGTGTTTTGGGCGTGCTCTGCGGCAGCAAAGCTCCTGAAAGGCAAAGCCCCGAGGAAGCCCTGCAGTCTGCAGAATCTCTGTCACAGCCCCTACCCTGAACAAAATCAGAGCCCAGAGAGGCACGTGCCAGATCCCACTGCTCAGGTGGCTTCCAAAGGGTGCCCAGCTCTTCCCCACTCAGCTGCAGATCCCAAGCCCGGCCAGCGCCTCAGCAGAAATCCTGTTTCCTCAGCAGTGAACAAGCTCGAACGCTTCAAGAAATATCCTGAGCGGCTCCGCCACGCAAGAGGCCTGAGAAACGAGACAGCTATTTCTTCCTTTGTTGTTCTTTTTTTTTCGGGCTCCCAGGCCCGGACACTGGAGGATTACAGAGACTGCCAGCAAGCGTGTGGCTTCTTGGAACATCCCTCTGAACATCAGAAAGCTGTGGAAACCACCGGCCACGGATCATTTTGGGCGGAAGGTCTCCAGTCCTTCGGGGACGAAGAAAGTGCCTTGCTGGCAGGGAAGCCGGGGTGCTTCCCGACCTCCACCCCGGAGCAGGTCACGCGGCTCACGCCCTCCCGGCCGGATGCTCCCTGGCCCTGCGGAAGCCCTTCTGGTCCTGCCCCGTGCCCCGGCAGCGAGGGGACTGGCAGCCACACGTCCCTAATGGCCGGCTGCGATGTGCCGCCACGGCCGGCTGATTAGCTGTGGGTGATCTGAAATGTCAAACCATTATCTGCGGCAGCCTCTGCCACCGGCGCAGAACGCCCTCCTAATCATGGCACTGGTGGTAAGTGGGAAAGGTGATGCTTAAAACACAAAGCGGAAATAAGCCTGAATTACTGAAACAAACCAGCAAACCCCTTTGTTCCAGCCGGCCTTTCCGAGGCGGGCCCTGCCTGGCTGGCGGACGGATCGTGTCCCCGCAAGGCGATTTGCAATATCCTAATTAAGACGGCAGAACCACGAAGGACACTAAAAGCCTCCCGTCCCACCCCTACGCCCGGGTACCCGCACGCCCGCCCTGCCACGTACGGGTCCGTAACCTCTGCTCTGTGGACGCTCCCATCCCCATCCAGGGGTGGGAGCATCCGGCAGGAAACTCCTGCCGAGGGCAAGGGGGACGGAGCCCCTCACAGCACCTGCAGCCCACGCTCACTGGAATAAACACCCTCCTGGCGCCCGGCAGGGCAGGAGCAACCAGTGCTTCCTCACGCCACTTGCTTCCAGAACACGGCTCCTGCCCACGTGTGCTCTCACTCCAGCACTCCAGAACAGGCAGCCTGAAAACACTCCCGGCCAAAACCAGACTCCAACGATGCTGCACTCAGCTGCTGTCACGCTTGACACTTCTTACGATTTGTTGGGAAAACATTAATTTGGAACATTTCTGTGCTCCGCGCCAGTGCCACAGCAGGGAATAATCACCCCATTTCAAGCTCAGAGCAAGGCTCAGATACAGGGAAAAATTAAACAAGGATAAGAGCAAGAAACTGTTAAATGTCAAAAATATTTTACCGCAGGTTCAGCAACAAAGTCTGGAGGAGATAAGTCTGTGCGTGTACTAACATTATATAAAAAAGTGATTATTCAGCCCTGGGAACAGAGCTATTGATTCCAGTAACAAAGGGCACTATATACACTGCAGTGGGTTTGCTCTTTTTAGCCTGGGAAAATTGATTTTCTTAAACTTTCCCTTGAACCTGCAGTAGGGTTTAATCTGAACCTAAAGGAGCCTTTTAAGAACTCCCATAAATTAAAATTATATCTCTTCACTTGGCACAGTTTGGGTTCCTGCTGTTCCAGCAGACACACGGGAAACGCTGGAGAAAGAGGTGGGAGGAAGTGATAATGGCATTTCGTGACAGTGTGCCTGCACACCTTTGTTTCCACGCGTTACAAATAACACGCAAACACTGAAACGTAAACACTGAAATGCTTGTTTCCACACATTAGAAATAACATGCAAACATTGAAACGTTTATTTACACACGTTAGAAATAACATGTAAACATCGAAAGTGAGTGAGGCAAAACGTAAGACAGCTTAACACAACTGCGAGACTTAAAGGCTGAAATGTAGCAGGAGAAGAGAGCCATAAAGGCTGTAGGAGTACAGGAGATGAGAGGCTCACCACACCCGGCCCGGGAGCGCGCAGCAGGCGCGGGGCAGCCAGGAGGCACCGCGGGGCTGCGGGGCCCGCTCTGCGCTCACACCAGGCACGGGGCACAGGTGTCCCCACAGGTGCCCGACCCTTTTTGGCTCCCCGCCTCGCTCCAGGCAGGCGGCAGATGGACGCAGCACCCATGGAAGGGCTCGGGCGCTCAGGCCCTGTGCCCGGGCGGCCCAAGGAGACAGCCACCTTTGGATACACCCTCAGGTAAAAGGGGGGCGGTGCCCAGCCTGACCACTCCCAGCCACCTGGCGTGACAAGTGTGGGGTGACCGAGGACCCGGGGAGGTGTGAGGCCCTCACACACCCCATCTCTGTGACACTGGGTGAAGGTGTGAGCCCTCACACACCCCGTCTCTGTGACACTGGGTGCCATGAAGGCGTGAGGCCCTCACACACCCCGTCTCTGTGACACTGGGTGAAGGTGTGAGCCCTCACACACCCCGTCTCTGTGACACTGGGCACCATGAAGGCGTGAGGCCCTCACACACCCCGTCTCTGTGACACTGGGTGAAGGGATGAGCCCTCCCACACGCCGTCTCTGTGACACTGGGCACCATGAAGGTGTGAGGCCCTCACACTCCCTGTCTCTGTGACACTGGGTGCCATGAAGGGGTGAGGCCCTCACCCACCCCATCTCTGTCACACTGGGTGAGAGTGTGAGCCCTCACACACCCCACATCTCTGTGACACTGGGTGAAGATGTGAGGCCCTCACACACCCTGTCTCTGTGACACTGGGCGCCATGAAGGCATGAGCCCCTCACACACCCCATATCTCTGTCACACTGGGTGAGAGTGTGAGCCCTCACACACCCCATCTCTGTCACACTGGGTGAGGGTGTGAGCCGTCACACACGCCGTCTCTGTGACACTGGGCACCATGAAGGTGTGAGGCCCTCACACACCCCATCTCTGCGACAATGGGCGCCA
>VZTD01000828.1:102372-119020 GCA_013397725.1 Rhagologus leucostigma | reverse complement strand
GTGAGCCCCTCACACACCCCATCTCTGTGACGCTGGGTCCCATGGAGGTGTGAGGCCCTCACACACCCCACATCTCTGTGACGATGGGTGAAGGCGTGAGCCCCTCACACACCCCATCTCTGTGACACTGGGTGAAGGTGTGAGCCCCTCACACACCCCATCTCTGTGACGCTGGGTCCCATGGAGGTGTGAGGCCCTCACACACCCCACATCTCTGTGACGATGGGTGAAGGCGTGAGCCCCTCACACACCCCATCTCTGTGTCACTGGGTCCCGTGGAGGTGTGACCCCCCAGGGCCCGGCCGGCCCCCCAGTGCCAGCCCCTGCCCACACGTGGTGTGCCCGCGGGCTGTTTACAGCTCCCGCACACCGTCTCCTTTGTGGCCCCTCTGAAAACCCGCAGTGTGCAGCACACCACTGTACATTTACGCTGTTGTTTTTCCCCTCAGTAAGGCAGTAAATGACCTTTTATTCAAACAACAATTCCTAAAACAAAACCAAAAACCAGCCCCGTGGTCAGATGTGTGCGCGGCGAGGCAGGGTTTGTTATTTAAGCAGCAGCCAGGCTGTGTGCTATGCAAACAAACCCCACGCTCTGTTCTCCCAACCTCCTGCTGACTTTGCAACTAATTTTGTTAGCGAGGAGAACACACTGCGCCGACATCAATGCAGCAAAGAGCCCGGAGACGTTTGTTCATAACTTTGTAACAAACATTGATCAATCAATTTCTGCCCGTGTGGGGAGGGAAAAAGCCCGCAAACAAAACAAAACGCATATGGGGAGGGTTTTTTTTAATGGCACAAAGGGCAATTAGGCACCCAACCTTCCAGTGAAACGAGATTCCTTACAGTCCTCTGTGCTTTTAAGTCTTCCCCTTATGCTCAATGGAAGCAAAATCTACTGTCAAGCCTCCAAAGGATGAAAAAACCAAGAGAATGGTTATAGTGGGCCTGGTGCAGCATTTCTGAACGCACCAGAACAAAGACAGGTGAAGGCTCCCGACAAAGTGAAGGACACCCTATCCCACGTGTACACTCTTTTGTACCATGTATCAGATCAATGTAGAACCAGCAAAACAGAGAAAGAGCTAATTAACTATCAAAAATAATTAAGTGCCGTGTAAACAGCGGAACATGAGCGTTTTTACCCAAGCCCATTCCTCCGGCTGTGCACCCCGGCAGCACAGCGGGACCCCGGAGCCCCTCACCTGGCCAGGCAGGACAGGTGGCATGTGGACCCACGGTGGCACAGCTGATCCGGCTTCCACGACCCGTGGGGCAAACGTGCACTTCGGTGTGTGGAACAAGCTGCTCCCCCGAGCAGCCCCCCAGCCACTGGCACTGCGGTTCTGTTCAAAGGCAGCTCCCGGGCACACTTGGATCACAGGTCTAGGCAAAACTTGACCTGAGCATGTTTCAGCCGAGCTCCAGCCCTCAGCCTGGACATTTCATCTCCACGCCCAGCACCGCTGCCTGGCGCCGGGCAGGTCCCTGGGAGCCTGCCTGCCCTTGTCCCAGCGTGTTCCTCAGCACTGTGGGGTCAGCTGCCTCCCACCCCCGGCCTGCACAGCGGGACTGCCCGACAGCTTTGGGATGCTGCAAAGACACAAACCCACCTGCAAGGGGAGCTCCCACAGCCTGGAAAACCAAACAGCTCCGACACTGCAGGACCCAGGGAGAGGCCAGGAAGAGGCCAGGGCTGCCAGACACAGCCCCAGGGAAAACAGCGTTTTGATTTCAGATACAACAGCAGCCAGTGGAGAAGAAAGATGAAGCACAGCTTCCAAAGTTTACTCTTGCAGCCTAACTAACAGCTCACAACAATACTTCCTGGGCAAGCAGCTGTGACCTTATTTTTCCTTTGGAAACAGCTCTGAGGTTTCACTGACACAGACGATCACCTGCTCATTAGCAGGTCCCCGAGCAGGGAAATGCCACGGCGTGATTCCAGCACTGCCTGCCTGCTCCCCGTGCTCAGCACACGGCTCGGGGAAGGCGGCTGCCCAGGCTGTGTCCCTCCTGCAGCCGGTGACATTTAGCTGGTCCCTGGGAGCTGCCGAGCCAGAGAGCCCCTGGCTGTCAATCTCCTGCTCCGCATCCCCGGGGGCTGTGAGAGCCCCTCACAGCAGCACCCCCTCACAGCCCTGACCCTCTGCCCGCCCGGTTCCACACAAATCGCCGAGCCCCTGCGCTCCGACACCAGCTCTGCAGCCACGCTGCCTGGAACTGCCTGAGAAGCAGGCGGTGGCACTGGGCAGGGAGAGCCGGATTTTAAAATCCTTCTCGGTAACAGGAGTTGTCCTAACAGTTCTGAGCATTTACACATTTACAAATATTTGCGATTTTTATAAAACAGAACCAGCATAGACTGAAAGGTTTCTGGTGGTGGCTGGCAAGAGAAAACAGGAATGTTTTCCGTAGATTAACCAGACAAGTACTTGCGTCCTGCCGCGCTCGCAGGCTCAGGTGCTCAGCCCCAGCACAGCAGCCTCTCCCCAGGGCTGGCAGAGGCTGTTCTGACCACACAGCAGAGGAGCCAGTCAATGGAGCACTGAGCAGCACCATTCATCACGGCCGAGGGGTTCGGGAGCACTGCCTCCCCACGCACGGCTCCGGGCCACGGGCCGCAGACAGAAGCGGCACAGTCCCGCCAGCATCTGGCCCGCGCCCAGCCGGCGCTGCGGCAGCACAAGCTGCATTCTGCCCTGCTGCTATTTACTCACAGCTACAGATGTTGACATAACAAAGAGCTACAGACAGACGGACAGAAGGGGAGCAGTGTTGCAGTGCAGACACTGCGGGCTCTATTCTTCAGGAAAGCGCCTCTCACTTCCCCGCCCAGCCCTGCGATTCCTTTGGAAATCATCTGGGCTGGTGAAGCTTGCTTTCCTCTCGCGGGGCACAACTGGTGTGAGAGAACATCAGCTTTGCTGTTTGTTCCTGCGCTGAACGGAACCCTTATCAGTCCACAGAAAAACCAATTGTTTCAAATCAAGGGGCTGAAAGCTCGGGGATGCACCGGCAGTGTGCAGCTTCTGCTTGCCCCTCCGAGGGGCCGCACAGTGGAAAATCCTGGCTTTGCACTCTTTAGAGAGCCAAAATTGAAGGGATGACTTGTTCCACAGGAAAAAAACCCCACACTTGAATGCTTTCTGGGAGACACCACCTCGCATTTCAGAGCTGCACAACTACACACAAAAGCGCCCAAACAGCAAAATAAAAACGCTTTGAAAAACACGACAGAGTGGTCAGAGGGGCAGAACCACCTGCAGAAGGCGGCCAGAGCTGGGCGTGGGAGAGGTGCCAGCGAGGCCGTGCAGCACTGCCCAGAGCTCCGCACAGACCGTGCTCAGTGCTGCTCCGAGGGGTTCGCTCCTGCTCTCGTCCGGGCCAGGACGTGCTGCGATGTCCCGAGAGCTCTGCTTGCCTCCTGCTGCCAGTGACAGTGATGCAGGCACTGACCCCGACTCCGAGTCCCTTTGGGAAGGCCGCAGCCCCACACCAAGCCCTGCAGGTCCGGGGCAGCGCTGTCCCCTCACACGCCGCGTCCCCACAGGCAGCCCGTGACCACTCGGATACCTCAAGCACCGTGCAAGCTCGAGAAGGGATTCAAGTTTTTAAACAGTGGCTTTTTCAAGCTTCTGGTGTGAACCAAAGTTCAGATCCTTCACAACTGGTAGGAAAAGATATTATTGCCTGGAACCATGCCCAGAAAAACTCAAAGCCGAGCCTCCTCCTGCCTGTGCTGGCTGCCAGCTCCCGGCGCTCCGCCGTGATGCCATCTGGTGCCTACAGGCAGAACAGCCAGGGCTTCTCCTGGCCAGAGCGTGGGAGACATTCGGGGGGAACCAACAGTCTCCAGGCAGTAACTCGCAGCGTTTGTTCTGCTGGGAGATTAACACTGCCCTCGCACTGCCCCAGCGCTTCTGAACGCTTCCGGCTGGGCTGCAAGGAGAGCATGGGTAACAGTCACACTCAATTTTGCCGCTGCCTCCCCCGGATGGGGATTTGCAGCCTTGCACTGCAGACATCCCTGCTGCTGGAGAGCTGTCCTGGCACAGCACGCGGCCCCGGAGCGGCCTCCCATCCCACAGCCACACACCAGTGGTCCTGAAGGGGCTGTAAAGAGTCTTCCTGAAGAGCAAATAAATGAGTTGACTTCATAAAGAAAAGCAGGGAGCCAAGTACCCTCCTTCCCTCAGAGAACGAGACCGATTATGAGGTAGGTGTGCTTTGGAAGACTCGACAGCAGCAGCTTTGAGGGGGGTGTTCCTCAGGCTGTGGCTGGTGCAGGGGGTGGCCGGCGGCCAGCAGACCCTGTGCCAGGACAGTGGCCACAGGCGAGCTGCTCCGACCGGCCCCGTCAGCCCCCAGGATCCCCCCAGGATCCCAGCACCTCCCAGGTCCGTCCCCTGTGCCAGCTGCTGCAGCAGGCACGGCTGGGCGCACGCCGGTCCTGGGAGAACCCAGAATTCCCCTACATTCAGCCCGTTTTGCCGTCTCCAAAGCAATACAACAGGAAACAAACTCGGCACGCTTTCAGAGGAAACATCTTTCAGGATGCTGTTTCCCAGCATCCCTGGGGATCATCCAGGCCTGCCACTTGATTCACACTGGATCAGACCAGTTTGTCCCATCACCAGCACACTGCTGCTTGGACAGCACACCAGTAGGTCCTGCTGTACCCCAGAAACGCAGTCCTTCCTCCACCACGGTCCGGAAACATTTCCCACCACGAGCCAGGGGAAATGGAGGAGAGGGGTGGCTGGGTCGGGAGCTGGAGAGCTCCTTCCGTGTCCCTGAGCACCAGCAATGCTGGACGCACAGAAACCAGCTGTGGGGGAACAGATCCCCAGGGAGGAAAGGGGAAACACGAGGCACTATGTTTTCCAAATAAGCCACGGGGAGCATTTGAGCCTAAAGCAAACACACCAACTTACTGAGGATATCCACCGGCACGAAACAGTGGAGGAGGAGGAGATGTTCGCCCTCACGGCTCCTTTTTTCAGTCCTGGGAAAACAAATGTACATGTTTAAAATGGAAAAGGTGCTTGAAATCCCGCCGCAGCTCCCGTGGGAGGCCAAGCGTCCACCCAGCCGCATCTCAGGGCTGCATGACTGCTCCCTGACGAGTGCCGGGCAGCTTTATTTCCTGGTGCGCATTGCCACCTCGTGGCTCTCCTCCGGCTTCCAGGAGAGGCTGCAGGATTCAGAGCTGCAGCTGAACACAGTGTGTTCAGTGCACACGGTAAGTTGTTCGGAAATCGTTCCGTGTGTTTGATCGTAACCTGCAGCTGCAGAACGACCGGGCTCTGAAGTAACACCGGTTATGGTTGTACAGCTCAGCCTCGGCAGCTTAAAGTCGGTAGCAGTATTTTCCCTGGTTCCGGTCTGTATTGTCTGACGTTACAGTAGGAAATAAAATCAGGCAACTAAAGAATTTTACATATAAAAATTAGAAATAATTAATTAAAAACCCCAGCAGCTGCATCTTTCACATTTCGCCTGTTCCTCTGCTAATTCCTGGGGAAGTTAAACAGGTACGTTAGCTGCATAATTATTTGTTTGCAGAGGAGGTTGACACTGGTTTACAGAGTACAGACAACCATGTAATTCCTCTGTAGCTACACGGTAATTATTGCACTATTATAGAGTAATTAAACATGCAAATAAGCATTAAACCAAGGGGTCTGTATGGTAGCTGCCAACAACCGTAGGATAGAAAATCAATAGTAAATCAAATTATAGTGTACCACAGGGGTACCGGCTACAGCAGGTAGTTAAGGGTATCACCTCGCACACTGCAAGCCATTTCTGTAGCTTTTCTGGCTGCACAAGTGTCTGGCCTAGCGACCCAGGAGAGATCTAATTTTGCAAGTTCTCTGTGTGGGTTAATCATTTTGCCATCGCATTACGCCTCTCCTTTTCCTGAGGATGGGAACAAATCCATCACTTATTCTGAGGCTGGTGCAAACCCTCCAGAGAAGTGTTCTCCAGGAGAACTCTGTGACACGCGAGCCTGGCTTTGCCCTGGTTGGTTTCTTTAAGGGACAAATCTGAATATCAACATATCCCTGTCCAGCTGTGAGCTCACCGCCCCAAACACAAAGTTCTTTGCTGCACCTCAAAGCCAAACTGTTCAAAACAGCCTTCAAGCCTGAGCTGCAGCAAGACCTCAGGCCGTGTGTAAGGGCAGGACCAGACAAACTCAAACCTCAGATTCTATTTTCCCCAGAGATTCTCCCCCTGCCCTTTTCACTCTCGCGAATGTTTGAGCACCGCCTATCCCTAAAATTGGGCGGGTGCGTACAAAAGAGAGATCGCAACAGACACTGGGACAGAGCAGCTTTCCCAAGTGAACCAGCTGTATTTTTACTCCCAAGTTTGCACCCAAGCCCGTGAGCCAAGCGGGCTCAGAAGGACCTACACCTTTAACATCCTTTCCTAGGGATGGCTCCTGCAGGCACTGCAGCTCCGAGGGAAGTCACAGGGATCTCTGTGCGTGCCCTGTCACGCTTATTGAAAGGAATATCTGCCCCAAAATAGCAGCTCCCTTAATTTAGTCAGCAACTTCCACTGCAGAAGCATCTCTGCTATGCCCCGGCTGTGTGCAGTGACGTGGCTCTCGCACTAGTCCAAGATGCACAAAGCCAGACTTGGGCAAGCCGGCATTAGCTGTGGCCACTGCATTTTCCCTAACTACTTGACACACGTGCCACACTTCTCCAGCCACGGCTCTTAACGTTTGGTGAAGACAAATAAACGCCATAAACCATTTACACCCGGGGCCAAAGTACTGCAGTTCCCATTTCCTTCTGTCCCCTCCAGCGGGCCCTTTGCAGGGCTCAACCCCGCACCTGCTGCAGTCCGTGGGAAGCTCTGCCTCCATCCCAGGGAAGCCTGGAACAGGGCCCAACGTAAAGGCAGGAATTAATGAAAGCCATCTCCCTTGCACTCGTCTGCAGTGAGCTGTTCCTCATGACAGCTGCCCCTCCTGATGCTGTGCTGCCATCGCCTGGGCACAGGCACCCAGTTAAACCTCGCTCAGAAACCCCAGCACGGTTTTAGATATTTATACATATTCATTCCCAGTGACCAGCTGAAACAGACACGTTTATTCTGCCCGCAGACAGATCACCTCTGAGATGCCTACCAAGGCTCTTCTGACCCCTGGTTGCCCGACTCTGTTTCCAAACACAGAAATCCTGCATAGTTTAAAAGCAGGCTCTTATTACCTTTAATGCATATATTTGTTAAGGCAGCAACCATAATCACTGCTACCCTTCCCTTGCTCTGCCCCCTCACTTAGCAACCAGTCCGAGTGCTGCCAGCATTATTCTTGCCTTGCCAAGGAAACTATTTCTGTCCCCTGAATTTCATTTCCTAGCAGAGTTTAATTTATATTTTGGTGCTTTATGGTTGTCATGAAAACCCTCCCTCCCCTGCTAAGGACAAGCTATGCTGCAGCCTCCTGCTCCCACTCCGCAGATCCCAGCTTCCACCTCCATCCCTGGGACTGCACCCACGGCTTGCTGAGGATCACTTACTCGTCAGCGTATGTGCAAAAAATAACATCTTTCCAGATTTCATCCGCTGGGATCTCAGAAGGGGCTTCTCAGGAGAAAGGAGTTTTCCTACCTCTGCGCTGAGGACAAATCCGTGCAGCTGGAGTTCCCTGCAGAGGGAGCAGGCTCTCCATCCCATCACAGCCAGGGATGTGAGTGGAAATCCTGCCTTTCAGATGAGCACACGGCATCCATCACCGGACTCGCCTGCAGCCCCTTGCCAGCTCCATCAGGGTAGCTCGCTCTTTGCATGGGAATCGAACAGACCTCCTGACTCGGGCTCCAGCTTCCCTCACTCAGCACCACTGGCACGGAGCACACCTGCAGACGTGCCCCAGCACACAGAATCGGGAAATAACTTTCCCACACCGCTCAACTTTTCTAGACCATTGGGCAAGTAGTGCTGGAAACAAGAGCATTGGGCCAAGGGACCTGGGGGGCTCAGAGCATCCCATGGCTGCTCCCAGGGCGTCCTGCTCCAGCACACGCCGGTTCCCGTGGATACCCACGAGCAAGGAGGAAGCTCCCTGAAGGAACGTAGGCGTTTTACCTCTCACAGCCCTAGCACCAGGAACCCTGAGTCAGAGCAGCGCTGCAGGCACCTCCCACGCCCTGCAGACACGCGTGAGGTTCACCTGTATCCTGCTCTCCAGAGCTCATGGTGGGCCACTCCCAGGGAAAGACCAGGCCGCGCCAGCGGCATCACCGCCGATGCCAAGCGGGTGCCAAAGGGATTTATGCCTTTCCGGCTGCCAAGGAGAAGGAAACACCTCTGTAACGCGAGCCCAGCACGCGCCACGCACGAGCGCTCGCGGCCAGCAGCACTGGGGGTACACGGGCACGTGGCAGGACCTGCTTTAAACACCAAAGCGACTCCTCCACAGGCTCCCGAGTAGCTCCTGATGGCCTTCTCCCAGCATCCCGGGCTTCTCTGCTGCTCTGCGGTGCTTTAGGGCCCTTCAGAGCACCACCGGCTCCAGCCCTGGGCTCTGCCCCCGCTGCCGCCTCGCCGGGTAACAAGGAATGCTGGCAAAGCCAGTGCGGAGCAGGGGGGAACTGCGGCCTCTTCCCTACACGGGGTGCAGCTGGGCAGTGCACGCTAATAATTTGTCAAACACTGAACTGGAACCGTGGATAAGAATCATGCTTTTTGTACAGAAAATTGAAAATGAAATAGTGCCTAGAACTGCAGCTATTACACAGCACATTATCTTGGAGGGCTTTGGTGTAATTTAGATAAAACACCGTATCTCTGATTTCAGAAATGTCAACATCATTCTAAATGTACATGTGTTTTTCCACCCCTTCTCTGCGAAGGCTTAGAACTCCACGAGCCTCTCTCTCTCGTTCCCTCCATTTTCTTTTTAAATTGGCAAATGAGTATGCCATCTTTCAAAATTTCAGGTACATTTTTGTATGCGGGAAAAGTGCATGTTCAGAGACACCCCTCGATGGCTCCATTACGGATCTCATCAGCTGCGACACACTTCCTGAAATAAAATCTATGCATTTGGATGAAACGGGAAAAATTAACGCCAGAACAAGGAGGAAATGTTTCACTTCCCTCACGCGCCCCTGATATTCACGTAGCGCTTCATCCCTAATGCTCTGTGCCTTTTCTTCAAACCTCCTTCGAAGAGGAAAACACACAAACTGCCATACGGAAAATCCTGTTCAAGCATACCGATCCCCCTTTTTTTTTGGTGGCTGTCCACAGAGGCTGTGCAGGCTCCAGCCTTGGACATATTCCAAATCCAAGCAGGCATGGTCCTGAGCTCCCTGCTCGGAGTGTCCCTGCCTGAGAAGGAGCTGGAGTAGCTGATCCCTCCAGAGGCACCTACCAGCACCACCTACTGCGTGGGCTCCTGTTTCATTGTAAGTTCATCGGAAAACCTGTACAATCAACACGAGTTTTATCTGGTTTTTGCCATCTCCAGCCTCTGATCAGGTTTCAGGAGTGTCTTACACCCTCTTGCTAATTGTCCCCCGATGGTTTCACACTGTTCTCCCGGGAGGGGGGAAATAAGGGTTGGCACAAAACAGGATGTGCCTCCTGCAAATGCCGGAGCGAGGGAGGGAGGATCAGGCAAGGGGGCTTTGCTGCCGTGGCTGCTGCACTTCCAGCACAGCCAGGTCTGGCTCCGCTTGCCTTTACCTGAACCAGCAGCTGGACAAAAGGAACGGGGTTTCTCCCCCAGCACGTCTATATTCTCATTTAATTCTCTGCAGCCCCTCCTTTCCCGACCCGGGAGCTGGAGCACACAGCCCAGGCGCTGTGCAGGAGGGTCGTGGCATCCATTTATCCTGATTAAAATGCCCTGGCAGTGGATAAAGGTGCAGATCCCCACCACCTGGCTGTTTGCAGTGACACCCGAGCACCCGAGTACCTGCGACTGTCCACCACGCTCGACAGGGTACGACATGAATAAATAAAGAGGTTTCCAATTAGATTAAGGCTGATCAAAAACACGCAATGAATTACCATTCTTCTTCTTCACAGAGCCAAATACTTCGCGAGAAGAATGCCATCGTCATCTAAACCTTCAGCTTAGCCTTCAGCAACTCCCCACACTAAGCCTTGGCACTTCTCGCTTCCCAAGTGCCGTGGATAGTTTCTGGGCACCTTCGCTCACCACTCCTGCACACACACACACGGAATCGGCCCAGGGAATGTTTACAGGGATGCGAGTCTGCAGCTTCAATTTACAAGTTCATTAACGGTGTCCCTGCAAAGATCAGGTTTTTTTAATTGGAGCCCTAATTAGCAATGAATTCTCATTATTTTTCATTGAAATCCCAAAGCAGCTTTGGCACATTCCCTTTGTTCTCTTGAAAACGGGGAAGTGGAGAAGCGTAAGGGAGATAAAGACACGGCTGATGATATACCGGGGGGGTGTTTTCTCCTCGAGCCATTCCTCCACTTTAACACATTTCGCAGCAATTTTCCTTATTATTTACGATTTGAAGAAATACCTATTTCCATAAAGAAACACTAACCGCCACTGTTGGCTGCTCCCTACCCTTCCCAGAAGGACGTGTCCCTAGGATAAGGTGCACCCTTGAGGTGGTGAGGTTGGCTCTTCGTTCTGTGCTCAGGCAAAACCCCCGTCCAAGTCCAGAGGCGTTTTCCAAGTGCCGGGGCACGAATCCAAAACGTGGCCACGAGAAAAGGCCTGAGAAGCGGCCGACCACCCCCCGACTGCAGCGCAGCAGCTCTGACGGGGAAATGTTAATCGGGGGAGAGCTTTGCCAGAGCCTTCATTAGCACCGATGAGGTCAGGGCCTGGATCGGGCAGCTGGCGCTGGCACTGCTTCCTGGGAGCAGCGAGGACTGGCTCAGGCTCAGGCTCAGGCAGAGGTGGCTCCGAAGGAGGTGGGCTCTCAGAGGCCGCCTGAGCAATCCCCCCAGATTTACTGGGCTGTGCTTGTCAGGCCCTCGCTCTAATTCCTCCAGAGATGTAAAAGCCAAGTATCAAGCAAGTATAAATCTAATTTTTTCCTGGGTTTGAGCCCTCTCGTGGCCCGAGCGCTTCGGAAGGGCCACAGTAGGAAAGGAATCCGCACCTCTCCAAATTTTTGCTGCAGCTAACAAGCAAATAATGGAACAAAGAGATCACTTTTCCCCGCAGAAGAACAGCGCAGCACCTGTGGCATCTCCCCCTCCTCCGACCTGCACTGCATCCACTCCCGGCTGGAGGCGTGCGGCAGCACGGGGACATCTCCTCCTGGCGGGGGACTGAGGAACACCAGCGCAGCAAGAAGAGGGTGCCCCGCGCCCACCCCGGTGACGAACAGAACTCGGCACCGGGAGAAAGGAGGCGGGCTGTGGGACTGCGCCGGTGTCCGCTCCAAATCCAGAGGTGCTTTGGGCTCTTGGCAAACCCTGGTTGTTTTTTTCCAGAGGGATGGAGAATCATCACGTTGTTTCCACAGCCCTTCTACAAATCATTTCGAGAATAAGGGACCTCCTGTGACATTAAGTACATTTTAATTACACCATTGTCTGTAATGCATATATCTAATTGCAAATAATTATTTTATCATATTTTGTCTGTAGGCCTGTTAGATGCATCAGATATTATCTTCTGACTCAGTGGTACAGGTTAATTAAAATTTCTCTTTTAATATCGTTTCAAAGCTAACCACATAATTTCATCTGAACACCAGCTGTGTTGGTAAAAATTATTTTTTATTATTTTTTTTGTCATGCTTGTCCGTGGAGGAAAACCCGAGCCATTTCTGCAGGCTGTAATTAACTGCACCGCTTTCCGCAGTCGTCGGTTTGCAAAGGCAGAAAAGAAGGAAGAACGTGCGTGGAACATCAGCGGCCAGCGGCTGCTTTGTGTGTTACTGGTTCATTTCGAAGGAGTTTTTGTTCTCCTTCTCACGCACAAAAAGCGTTCGAGATCTTCTCTTCAGAAGGAGAACCGAAGATACCACGCAGCCTGGTTTGTCAGAATAAACCGCACTCAGGGTTAAGACAATCGGAGTGGTCACTCTGGATGCTAACAAAGCCCAGCTTAAGGGCGATCCCAGTCAGCTGCTTCCTTCCTCATTTATTGTTCCTCCGAGTGATAAAGAGCCAGCACAAGAGGAGAGAAAAGCGAAAATATGAACATAATGTTGAGTCAAAAAAAAGAGAGTTCAGGTTAAATAGATGGCAATATAAACCCAAGAAAGCCGAGGAGAGGAGAGGAGGAAAACAAAGACTCTTACTGCGGGCGGCAGGACCCTTCATCCGTAACCTGTGGGAACAAGTGACCCTTATTTCACCCTCTGTGCACCATTTCCTAGGACCAGAGGGTTTCCGCGAGCCTGACTGTCAGCACCTCAGCGCTGTTTCAGACCCCACACACCGTGCCTGCGTGTTCAGGGCCAGCTCCGGGCACGGCAGCGGGACACGGCCGGCAGGGACAGGGTTAACAGTGTCCCCAAAGGAGGGGAAGGGGGCTCTGCCTCGCCGGGCCAGAGGCGAACGCTGCCAGGAGGAAATTGCTGCAGCTCCACCGAGATCACGAGTGACCTTTCCTCTTGGAGAGGGGTGAAGTAAACAACACTTATCTCGGATTTAGAGCAGTTGAGACAAGCAGCCCTTTATCTCTGCTCTGCGGCACAAGGAGCAGGGAAGCAGAGGGATGATCTTCCTGTTTTTACCGTGGAAGCCATCTCTTAGCCCAGTCCCAAGTCGAGCTGAAACATCTCCTTGTGGAAAGACCTTGGCCAGAGCAGTAGGTTACGGGCTTGCACAACGTGCCATAAACCTCTTCACGCAGTTCAACCTTGCGCAAAGGCACTCTGAGCCCTCCTTAGCGGGCTGGTATTTTTACTCCATGAAATTTCCACATCCTCCCAACCGTTTCCTTTTGGAAGGTATCAGGGGACATGCAATCCCTGCTCTTTCTATTTTGGACTTTTTTCCATCCGTAGACATAAATCCTTCCTTTTCCCTCTCTACACAGTTGGAGATTCTGGCAGAAGGAAATCTGGCGGGGTTTTTTGACAGTGGATTTCTCCTGTCTATCATTTTTCCTATAAGAATGGCACCTGGCTGCCTCACATGCTGCAATGGGTGGAAATTTTCCATCAGGTTTTTCCTAAATAAAACTCCACAGGCCAAGGGACAGTGAGAAACCCTTTAGGGTGCCAAGTGAGAGGGGCCGGGGGAGACCCTCAGTGAGGGTTAAGTGGATGAGGCACCTCTGCTTGCATAAACTCAGCCAGGAAACTGGCTAAACTAGAGGAACACTGTTAGGAAAATCACCCATCAAACTCAGATCTCCCCGGAAAAGTCTCTTCCACATGCTTAGTCATTCCAGGGCAGAGAGGGCAGAGCCTCGCTTCCCTACGCAGCACGCTGGCACAGCACCAGAGCTCTGCCAAGCCCCTGCACCTATGCCAGGAAGCATCAAGCGAGCCGATTCCAACGCAGGAATAAGAAGCTCGGGTGTCTCAACGGACGTGCTGGATACCAAGGATACGCAAGGGGACACAAAACCACCTTTCTAAACACAATCTGAAGCGTTTGGTTTGAAGGACAGGAAGTCAGAACCGGCATTCTACGCTAGGGAAGCCATTACCTCACCCGTAGGTTGCTCAGGAGGCCAAGTCGCCTGTATTTACTTTCCCCCTACCTTTTTTCCTGGGCTCAGTATGAAGTTATATTGACACAAGCAAGCGGAGAAGTTCCGTAATTTAATCTCTGCCATCAAAATTTCAGACTCCCCGGGAAAAGCAACCCTGCCTGTTCATCAGGTCCAGTGAAACTCAGGTGGCAGCCGGTGTCACCTTTCCACAAACCCTGCCAGCTCCGCGGCACCAGGCCGCTTCCAGGACGGGGGGGGGGGAAGGAAGGGCGCGAGCCACGCAGCTCAGGGATAGCGTGCTGGCCCGTGGTGCAAACGCAGATTAATAATTCAGGCCATTCTATTTCGGACTGGGAATGCGCTGCCCCTCACCTGTACTGCCTAAGGCAATGCCTGAAATAGAAACTCCCGTAGGAGCAGCCCGGAGGGCAGTGCCAGCAGCCTGGCAGGGCTGTGCCAGCAGCCTGGCAGGGCGGGCACTGCGGGGACAGCCTTTGCAAGGTCAGCACTTCCCTTCGGTCAGGGGGGTCTCGGCTGGGCTGTGACACCCCGGAAATCTCCTCTGGGCTGATGGGGTGCCGGTCTCCCTCCCGTGGATTTAGGCAGGCAGGCAGGCAGGCAGGGAGGCTCCCGCACAAAGGAGGGGTTTTCCTGAGGAATACCGAATCCCTGCCCAGCGCTGCCGTGCCTGTGCTGCTACGGTCACCTCGCCCAGGACACCACACCGTGCTGGGACCCTTAACAATCCAGTTCCGCCATAAGAGATGACTGCTTCGTCCCCCTAAGTGACTGCTTTATACAGATTTTACCTCAGACCCTGAAAGCTGAGTGACCAAATCTCTTTCAGGAAATTACTGCACCTTAAGCGCCGGCTTTCGGAAATGCATCATCTGACTTTCTGGGAAACTGCAAATGTTACATCGTTAGAAAACACAGGTCACAGGATTTTTCTCCTGCACAGCCTGAAGTCAGTGCTGCAGGTTTACTGGCATCTCTGGCTTGTGCTATCCTACGTCAGCTCCTAAGTGAATCATTTGAAAAGCCATATTTGATGATATCTGAACTAAAAGGGAGAGCAAGGACACTCCTAGAGCACTGAGATTCCAGGCACGGCACCAGTATTCCCTGGAGCTTTCCACAGGGAGAGTTTCTGGCACACTTCAAACCGCCGAGTGCCTACAGCTGTGCCCTTTGGTGCTAAGCACCACAACGCTCGCCCGGTTATCACGCAGGGTATCAGACATCAGAGCAGCGGTATCATCACAGTTCCTGAAGCTGCAATGGGTCCTTTTTTAGCAAAGCAGAACATGACAAAAACGTGGAACAATCTGAAACCGCCAGAAGAGACAAGCTGGAAGTCGTTCATTTTGTAAATCAATTAAAATAAGAGGCAAGGGGAAAAAAATAAACAAGAGCAAGGCAAGACTTTAGCCATGTGCTTCCTCAGCCAACTGCACAAATTGATTTGTGGCAATGGAAGGGGAGAGCCAGAAAAGCCCAATTCACTCTTCTCAGGAAGCCGCTGATGCTCAAATTGCACCACGTGGCCCAAAATTTTAGACAGTTGTTGCAGAACGATAACTGCTCCAGAAGGAGACGGTGTGTCACGGTGTGACGGGAAGGATGTGCCACAGGAATTACCGTAAGCCTGAGGCGGGCTCCAAGGCGAGGGACGATGCGACAGCAGCGAGTTTTCTGTGGCCGACTCCGAGGCGTTCGACCTTTCTGCGTGAGAAAAGGGATTAATCAGCTTTTTCGTTTTCAGCGCTGCGCATCATCACTATCCATCTTCCTGGCTCCAGCAAGTGACTTCTTACTTCTTAGCGCCGGGTTTGGTGGCACAGCCAGCCTTTGCTGCGCCCCTTCCAGAACCCGGCTGTGCCTTGCTCACCAGCAGGGCGTGCAGGAGCACTGCCTGCAGCCCCCTCCTCCACAGCCCCCCGACGCCGGCTTCGTCATTAATCTACTTATTTATCCACTGTAACTTCCACCCAGAGCCTTTCCCTGCTCCCGCGGGCACGTGGCCATCCCAGGGGCGGAGGAGCTGGGACCCTGCCATCCCCAGTGGGACGTGTTCAGGGCTCGTTGACCTTGACCTGTCGCTCTGGTGACCTCAGGCCTCTGCAGCAGAAACGATCCCTGAGAGGGCTCAGAGGAAGTGAGATGTGGCAGTGATGTGTTTTCTGCTTCTAACAATAGTAATTCTCGCGACATTTTATTTTCTACGCCGATTCGCAGCCAAACAAATAATTTCTATGTGACACGTAAATTGATTTTTAAGTAATTTTGTTAAAAGCTAAGGAGTACATATGCAAGTCATCACCCTGAAACACGTTGTTTTCTTTCTTAGGACCACAGCCTGCTTTGAAACTTACTAGAGTTTACTGTTTTATCCAGGAATTTTACTGAGAGGCTCTGAGGGCCTTTAAGTGAAACCCTGCTGGCTTCTGGTTCAGGGATGGATCGTGCTTTTGTTGTGTAACCATGAGCCTGCTCTGTCTTTTACCTTCCCTGTGTGGAAAGACAGCACACATTATTTACATACTTACAGTGCAAGCAGTTATTCAAACCCTGAATGGTTTCCCACGAAGATTTGCACTGAGTATCGGGGAGAATTTTTTTTTTGGGGGGTGCTGTGGCCCTGGCACAGGGTGCCCAGAGAAGCTGTGGCTGCCCCTGGATCCCTGGCAGCGTCCCAGGCCAGGCTGGCCACTGGGGCAACCTGGAGCAGCCTGGGACAGTGGAAGGTGTCCCCGCCCACGGCAGGGGTGGTACTGGGTGGGCTTTAAGGTCCGTCCAACCCAAATCCGTGCTTCTGTGATTCCACGATAAAGCAAGAGCCAGGTAGCCAGCTCCCTACGGCGCCTCCATCCCAGCTGCCCCGCCCCGGGCCTCGCCGCGGCTCCCCCGGGCTTCTCGGCTGCGCCTCGCGGCGGTCCCTGGAGCCGCACGGCGCCGGGGTGTTCCCCCCGCGCCCGGGCACGGCCACCGCGGGGTCCC